>JAGKTI010027491.1:0-13239 GCA_018397915.1 Birgus latro | reverse complement strand
ACATTTACATTCACTTAAAAACTCACCCATACTCTCACTTACACCCAAATCCACACCCACATGCACCCACATATTCAGCGGTGGGCAGTAAAATCAAGCAGATGAGGGAGCTGGGGAGAAATATTAGGTTGGGGTATTTACATAGCATACTTCTGCATAAAGTTTGAGGTAAAATTGGTCGAATTCATTGGCTTTTGACCGAATACAGCACACGCTAGGAACGATATACGACATGATCATGCACCCTGTCGTTATTGTGTACCGGAAATGGTTTTACAATTGTCTACGAGTGCCGGCTAGGTGCGAGCAGAAGGTTTTAGCGAAGCCCTTTTCCGGCAAACGTGCTTACTCAGCGAACATAATGGACTGCCCACCGCCACTGATGCTAGGTTGGGGCTAGACGTTATGCACTCTCACCTCATCTGACGCAGGCTCAATTTGCTAGCCTCTCTCTCTCTCTCTCTCTCTCTCTCTCTCTCTCTCTCTCTCAAGTCTTATTCACTTTATTTCCACTCCGTTTTCCTTTTGTCTTCCAACTTTCAAATTTCGATTTTATTCGGCACTTCTAAATTTAGACTGGGGTGTCAAGTTCATGTCTATCTCGCCGGTCATCTACTCTTAAACCACTGCATTTATATTTTATTCTCGCCGCTTCTATTTTTTTTTGTTGGTTTTTTGCACCATCTGTTTTGAAACCGGGGTCCCAAGTTCACGTATTTATATTCTGTTTACCCTTGCTCTCGCCAGCTCCACTTGGTCTTAGCCAACATAATTTCATCATTGGCCGTTCCTGATCCTGAGCTGGGGCTTAATATTACACGCTCTCATTTCACTTGCTATACCTACACTTAGCCACCTTGGACGGCTTCATCCACTTATTATTTCCGGGCTGCCACTGGATGATTTACTTCATGAGCATCCGAAAGCGACACATTACACTCGGCACAGGCACAAATTGCTTCCCTCCTTTGCCTGCGGACGCTTCTCTGTCACTCCTCACAGCCACATATTAGGTGAAGCCTTTTTTTTTTTTTTTTTTCCCAAGCAGATGATGGGGGAGGAGGAGGAGGAGAGGCAGGAAACAACTCTAGGTAAAACCTTTGACTTGCAACCGGAAACGTTGCAGAAAACGGCTTAGGTCTAACTACGGTATTTTTTACGGAAATCTGTTTTTGGCTGATGCGGAGTGGAGCTTCACAGGTCTGGTGTTTGATCCACTTTATTTTTTTGTGTGCGTGTGTGTGTGTGCTACCGTCCCTTGATTTTATTCGGCAGCATATGATTAATTTCTGTCGCATGCATCCCAGTTCAGGGCTACTTTGTTTTTCTCTAGGCTGCGAACGCCCTCACCTACTTTTTTTTTTTTTTTTCTAGTAGTATGTGGGGGCGCTCACCATCCAATTACTCGATGTAGTGCTGCTGTCTGGTGACTGTCCTTTCCTCTCTCCCTTCTTTCCTTCCTCTTCTGCCTTCATTTCCTTCATTCTTTCCTCTTCCTTCTGCCTACGGTTGACTTTACACTTCCTCCTCTTTCTTTCTTTCCTTCATTCTTTCCTCTTCCTTTTGCCTATGGGTGACGCCGCACTGAGTGACAAGCCAAATGGTTTTCTGTACACCAGAAAACCATTTACTACGCTGGGTGGTAACCATATAACCAAATTATGGCGCCTGCGGTTTAGTGGGTAATTAAGGCGCTCTAACCGGTGCAGGTTTATATCCAAGGGATGGTTGGGGTTTATTGCTCATGTAACGCCAATTAGGGATGAGTGAGGCTGGTCACTCTCATCTTAAATGTCAGGACCAACTTGCCTACCCCCGGGCTCCTTCGCTTCTCATGGGGGGGGGACACAGGAGTAGATGGATGGACCGTTTTCTCTGCTATGTCACATTTTTTTTTATCAGCATCTGATTTTGAGCTAAGGCTGTATATTACACACCCTCTGTGTTACCTGATCCATACCAGATTTGCTCTTCTGATTGACGTCTTAATCTAGCTTTCTGTAACCAGACTTTTTTTGTTTTTCTATTCGTGTAACCGTCACACCGCTGGCGTTTTACGAGCATTTGGCAGCATCTAATTACACGCTCTGAGGATCACTCATACTGGGTTAATTTGCTTCTCATTCTGTTGAAGTCTTAATTTGCTGCTCTGTTATAATCATGTCACCATTACATTCAGTCAGGGAGAGAGAGAGCCTTCATTAAACCATTCACTACTACGGAACCATCCTGGAAATTGAAAGAAAAGTCAGCTGGTGGCAATAAGAATAATTTTACACAGACGACATCGTAGTTCCTCACTGCTCACACCAAACGCTTGTTGGTGCGGGAGGGTGCGGTCTGCATCACTGTAACACATACAAGCGGCCCCATTGGACGTGGTCGATTGAGGGCGAGAATTTCCATAAATTACAGCGATTTTTTTTTTTTTTTTTGTAATGAAGAAGGAACCAAAGGCCAGAAGACAGCACTATATTTCCCTCCAAGAAAAACCTAAAACAAGAGAAAGCCAAATTCAAGATCTGTTCGCTTCGAGATGCCTGGACACACTGCGTTTGAAAGACTGGAGATCACAGGCAGTAGGAAATACACACAGAGGGAGACAGTTCTAGAATTAACCTGCTGCATTCATGAAAGGCTGGAAGTATCGGTTAACTCTCATTAGAGAGTCGGATAACAAGGATGAGAGTTTGTTGCTAGATGGGTGACATGCCCCCGTCGTAGAGGTGGAGGGATGCAAGCAGACAGTTCAGAGGAGCAGTGACCATTGAGGTAGCGTTCGAGAAGAGATAAAGATGCAAAAGTGCTGCGAAAAAACAAACATTAAATGGAGCCAGTAAGAGAAGGAGAGTTAATATGACGAAAAGCCTTTGACCCCACCTTGTTGAGAGGAGCTGTATGAGGAGATCCTCCCCACACATGAGAGTTGTACTCTACATAGGAACGAATAAAACTCGTGTATGAAGTCAACGACTGTGCAGAGGTAAAGAAAGCATGGAGTCAGCTTAGCACACTTAATCTCTTGAAAGCAGATCTTATAAAAGAGGTAATATGATATTTTCAAGATTAATCCCGCGAGATAGAAACCCCAACTATGTTTGAAGATGATGCAGGATTGAGTTGGATACTGAAAAAAAAAAAATAGTGGATACTACTGAGGAAAATTTTGTCAGTTTGAAAAATGTAGGAACTGAGCTTTTGATGCATTAAAAACAAGAATACTTCTACCCCAATCAGACACATGAGCCAAGTCAGACATTAGGTGTGCCATACCCTCATCCCTTGTTTGTTGAAGTAACTAGGTGGACACTGTGGGGAGCGAATGGAAAGGTGAAGGGTGGAGTCATCAGCGTATGAGAGGATAGGGTTGGATGTACAGCTTAGGTCAGTGATGAATAAAAGGAAGGGAGTTGATGATAGGACAGAGCCTGAGGAACACCACTATTAATAGCTATAGGAGAACAGTGGCCGCCTACAACCGCGGCTATAGAAAGGTCAGAAAGAAAGCTAGAGATGAAGGAGCACATAGAAAGACAGTAACTGTAAGAGAGCAGTTTGAAAATTAAAGATTTATGCCAGACTCGATCGAAAGTCGTTGCGATGCCAAGGCAATGGCAAAGCTTTCGCCAAAGTCCCAAAATGAGGATGATAAGGAGTCTGAAAAGTAGGTGAGAAGATTTCCAGTGCAGCATCCCTGGCAGAACCCACACTGAGGATCTGAAAGGAGGTTGTGATAGGAGAGGTGCTTTAAAAATTTTTGTTAAGAATAGATTCAAAAACTTTTGAAATACAGGATCTTAAAACAACTGGGCGATAGTTTGAGGGTTGGGAATGGTCACTCTTCTCTGGGACAGACTGACTGAGAGCAAACTTCCAGCAGGAAGGAAAGGTACAAGTTGACAGATAAAGGCAAAAGAATTTACCTAGGCAGCGTGTAAGCACAGAAGCACAGTTTAGGATAACAGGAGGGACCCCATCAGGCCCATATGCCTTGTTAGTATTGAGGCCAATAATGGTAGAAAATACTGTACATCAATTTAAGAAATTTTATTATCAGTCTTGAGGAAGTCAGAGGGGGGAATTAATGGAGAAACATTACAGGAGTCATCTTAAATGTGATTCGAGAAGAAAGTCTGCAAAGAGTTTTACTTTATTAGTGGAGGAAATAGCTACAGAGCCATCAGAGTGGAAAAGAGGGGGGAATGATGATGGGGTAAAGTTGTTAGAAAGGTTTTTGACAAGGTGCCATAAGGAGAATTTGAGTTGGAGAGTTCAGAGCATTTAGTACGAATGGAATTATTTTTAGCAGAGTGAAGAACAGATTTCGCGCAGTTCAGGGCAGAAACATAATGGAGACGAGATTCAAGGCTGGGTTGGCTCCGGTGCCTTTTGTAAGCTGTCTCCTTGTCGTGGCCAGTATTAGAGCAAGAGTGATTATACCAAGTTTTTTTTTTTTTATTAGTCACAGGATATGAGAAAGGAATATATACTTCCAAGCCCAAGAGAATAACCTCTGTAATATGCAAGGCACACTCAGATGGCTCCCAGCCATGGAAGCAAAAATAATTCCAGGGAAAATCGAAGAAGTGCTGCCCCGGGGCCTCCCAGTCAGCACCTCCAAAGTGCCCTAGCCTATGCATCTTTGGAGGGTCCACAGGCCTTACTGGAGCAGTAGTTTTAAGATAATAAGGTTGTGATCGGAGCCGAACGGAGAGAACAGATTAACAGCGTAAGCAGAAGAACTAGAGGTAAGGAAGAGGTGAAGTATGTTGGAACTCTCTCCATGGCAGTCAGGGATAGGGGTGGGGAGCTGTGCAGTCTGCTCTAGACCATTAAGGATAGAAAAGATGTCGGCTCGTTCATCACGTGGATCAGTGAAAGGAGAGGAGAGGCAAAGGTGGTGGTACCAGAACACTGAAATCACCTAGACTGGAGATTTCAGAGAAAGGAGAAAATAACAGGATGTGTTCCATCACAGAAATAAAAGTATCGAAAAATTTTTGTCAGTAGTATAAGGGGATAAGTAAACAGTTGAGATATATTTAGTCAGAGAATGACAGGACAGCCGAAGCCAGAGAGTAGAGAATTCATAAGATTCAAGTTCAGGAACACGAGAACAAAATATGTTGTTGTCTTCGTATACACAACAGTCACCTTTGGCTTTGGAATGAATATACAGAGAGAGAGAAAAGGAGGATACAAAGATGGATTTGCTTTCAGTCGCCTCACACAGCTGAATCTCAGTATCTCAGTGACGAAGAGAAGGTGAGGTTTACAGGAGGAGAGGTGGTGTTCAACAGGGAGAATGTTAAAAGAGAAGCAGCAAATGTTGCAGAAATGAAGAAGTGAGTCAGACAGTGCTTCCAGGCATTTCGCTTGGTCGTCATCGGGAGAGAGGCAGCGCCAGCGAGCATTTGGTGTGGATGCGTCCTAAGTGCCAAATTGAGAGAAATTACCAAACCCACTAATTCTGGGTGGCTTGACCACCACCTCCAGTAGCTATCAATCCCTTCAGTATTATGATTTTTTTTTTTTTTTATAGTATATTCATGTTACCTGCGGACTTTCTTCTGTAGCTTGAGAGTAGCCTTTGGTAATGAGGGGTTAAATAGTGCCTCTTATTGGAGAGTGCTCGTAACCTCTTCATTAAAAGATACTGTCTGTAAATGGAGACGTTCATAATCCGTCACTATGAAGGGTGTCTCCGAAGCTAAATAAATGATTGGGCGGAGGCAACAGTTTATCAAAAGTAAAGACGTCGTCGTTGTGAGGAAGGTTAATAGACGGCATAGGAATGACTGGCTGGAATGAGAGAGGAGGCTGAAATGTGTGTGATTGTGTATAATGGGGGAGAGACAGTGTTGGCAGAGCTGGTGGGTCGGAACGAAACCAGTTAGGGATCTGGAGTTGCCATCTTATAACGCAGAGTCACAGCTACCAAAATACAATAGTTAGTGTTCTGTCCCTAAATAAAGAATGTTAAGGTTTCTTGCATTTCAATAAAATAGTCATCCATTAAAGTGCTGGGTCAGGGAAGAAAACTAATGTTACGACTCTGCGTAAATATGGGAAGGAAGAAGTCAAAACAATAAGTACAATTAGCTTTACCATCATCTGCATTTTTATACCAAGTGACGCTATTTAGCTCAAGAGAAACTTTTTGTAGTGAAATAGTTAATTTTGCTGGCACTATGATTAATATCGTTAAAAAAATCCTACTTTAAAATGCAATAAGCGCTAGCACAATACAGTGGTTAAGTGTCCTGCTGAGAACTGGAGTCTGCAATGGTTTCTATCATTTGAATAATATAGTACTGGAGAGAAAATATGCGTTGATTTCTAAGTATTAACCCTTTCTCTTTGGGTGGCAAGTTTTCTTTCGGCAGTAAGTTATTCCAAAATCAGTTATGCAAGATGACACGCTAAGTTTTGTTCATTTTCACATCCATCATGCCCAGAGGTTTGGGTACTTTTGGGAGAGATTGTATATGGGAGTTAGGTCACATCTCACATGCGCTAGAAACTTTCAGAGAGGAATTTCTGAGTTAAGTGGATAAGCGATCCTAGAGACCATGAACATGAAGATAAAATGTGTTGATGCTACATCACCATGCTGGATCAGCACTATTAGCACGGTACAGATGCAGTTCCTCCTTCCTCACTTTCCTTGTTGTTGCTTGTCGTTTCTCTCTAGGTTTGTAGTTTTGTTCTCACTGTATTTGCATATACTTTGATTGATTGTTGCTTGTAGAGCAGTCGTAGATTATTTTGATTGTAATTTGAACGTTGATTGTTGACAGATGTTAATTGGCTTTGTTGACCGCTGTTGTTTACCGTTGTATGAACTCGAAATACTTGGTTTGATTGTTGTTCATCCCACTGCTGCCACCAGTATCGATATGTGTAGTTTGATTGTAGTTGGTTCATTTTCGCCGCTGGCCACCAATATCGATGAACGTAATTTATCGTAGTTTATCCGCTGTTCACCGCTGCTGCCAATATCGATGAGCGTCGCCGTAGACAGACGTAGGGAGGTTGTAGATCGTCGAAGCACCGCCAGTAGAAAGTCGCAAGGCATCGTATGGCTCAAACTTGCTGCTGCTTTGTAAAACTGTGTGTCGTCAACTAGAGTAAATAGGTAGGTCACTCTTCCTCTCTCTCTCTCTCTCTCTCTCTCTCTCTCTCTCTCTCTCTCTCTCAGTTATACTGAAGTGTGATTTACAGTGAAATGTAGCGTGACAACAAAGCCTCCTAGCTGACCCTATCTCCTGCCTTCTCCCCTCGATCGTATTCTTGGGCCATATCTAACCCCTTCTGACCTGAAGGAAATCTCTGCGACATTGTATACACCTGGGAGAGGATGTGTGTATGAGTTGTAGTGTCTGGTAGATTTCCATTCATGTGGACCAACTGACTAGAGCTGGTTAATGCCCGTGTTTGAATACGTCACGAAATTCTTGGTCGTCTGGACTACAACGAGATTGTTTGAGAAACATCATATGTTGAGACATTCTTAATGGTCTGGGACAGCAAGACTGTGAATATACATTATGTGGATCGACATTCCTAGTGAGAAGCTGTATATGTCCCCAGTAGACACTACATCCTGCACGATGTGTTATGAGATATATACTGGTGGCTATATAATGCCGACATATCGTTTGGTCACGCAAAGCTGTCATACCAACGACAGAAAATATTGTCATAACATATTAATGCATATTATATACACATTACAATCAACCTGTAAGCTAATTAAGTGAAATACATAATATTGTAAAAGTAACATAGCTGTATAAATATTGTATCACAACTGCAATTGCATTGTGTAATGCAATTTTGTTTTTGTTTTTTTATGCAAGGAAAAAGGAACCAAAGGCCAGAGGCCTGCATACTGTTCCTTCGAAGAAAAAGCAAAAACAATGCAAAAGAGGGCCAAATTCAAGATCCGTTCATTTCGAGATGCCTGGACACACTGCGTTTAAAAGACTGGAGATCATAGGAAGTAGGAAATAGACAGAGGAAGACAGTTCCAGAGTTGACCAGTTGCACAAATGAAGGACTGGGAGTAACGGTTAACTCTTGCATTAGAGAGTTGGACAGAGAAGGGATGAGAGTTTGTTGCTAGATCGGTACTACGTGCCCGTCGTAGAGGTGGAGGGATGCAAGCAGACAGTTCAGAGGAACAGTGACCGTTGAAGTAGCGACAGAAGAGAGATAAAGATGCAACAGTGCGACGAAGAGACAAAGGTTGAAGGGAATCAGTAAAAGGAGGAGAGTTAATGAGACGAAAAGCCTTTGACTCCACTCTATTGAGAAGAGCTGCATGTGGGGAGCCTCCCCACACATGAGAGTTGTACTCCATACACGGGCGAATAAAACCCGTGTACAAGGTCAACAACTGTGTAGGGGTAAAGAAAGTTCGGAATCGGACTGAACTGGACATTATTAAACATTAGTGGGTAATCCTGAGGAAGATTTTGTCGGGTTGATAAGTGTAGGAACTGAGTTTTTGATGCATTAAAAATAACAAGATTATTTTCACCCCAATCAGAAATACGAGCCAAGTCAGACATTAGGTGTGCCATAGCCTCATCCCTTTTTTGTTGAAGTAACTGCTGAGATGGACGTTGCGGAAACCGAATGGAAAGGTGAAGGGTGGAATCATCAGCATATGAGTGGATAGGGTTAGATGTACAGCTTAGAAGGTCATTGATGAATAAAAGGAAGAGAGTTGGTGATAGGACAGAACCCTGAGGAACACCACTGTTGATAGGTCTAGGAGAGGAACGATGGCCGTCTACAACAGCGGCTATAGAACGACCAGAAAGGAAGCTAGAGATGAAGGCACATTGTGTAAATGCAACTGTAACTGTAACATAACATTGTGTTAATGCAACTGTTATTCAATTTTGGTTGCAACAAAACTGTAGTTACATGCTGTTAATCAACTGTTACATAATTTTGGTTGCAATAAGATTGTAGTTACATCTTGTTTATGCAACTGTTATATAATTGTGGTTGCAATAAAATTGTAGTTACACTTCCACTCAGAGGAAATCCTGAGTTAAAGTGGATAAACGATCCTAACGACCATAAAAATGAAGATTAAATAGAATGACATGATGCCAGGCTGTTATAAGCTTTCCCAAAATACACACACACACACACACACACACACACACACACACACACACACACACACACACACACACACACACGTTACATGCTGATGTCTGGAAGCATAATTATGTGGTGATGATGGACGACTCAAATTGAAGAAGAATATCCATAGAGGATCCCATCTACCTAAACCCACGCTGAATTTAGATGAAAACCCGCACTTTTCAAAACAAATTACACAAACAAACAAGGCATACATTCGCCATCTACTCAGACAGTCTGCAAATGCAGGATGTCAAAGAAACTGGGCGGAAATTGGACATAATGGAGAGGTCCTTCCCTGGCTAAGACATTGGGAGGATTTTGGCCAGTTGCCAGCTAGCTGTCATCACGGTCTTCTTCCACATCCTGTTAAACAAGGCCAATAGAAAGGCCAGGGACTCCTGCCCTAGATGGCGAATCATGGCATATGGAATACCATCGTGTCCTGGAACTGTGTCCTTGCAGGAGACAAAGGTTGCTCTCATTTTTCTCATAGTTAATAGGATGTTGTAAGTCTTCCCTCCCCGAGACTGAAAATCCCGCCTCAATTTCTCCTGGCACAAGCGATCGGCATAGTAAGTACATAATTATTCTGAGAAGAAACAGTGCCAACTTCCTGAGCTTTTGACACAAAATCCTCATTGATCCTCAGCACTAGTGGGTTTGATAAATACTTCCATTGTATCTTCTGCAGCCGCTTCCAAACCTGGAATACAGGATAGAGGTATTAATGGAAGAAACAGATTTTACCCAACAGCTATGTCGTGCATTCTTTATGGTCCACCTGTATTTTGCATGGGCACAGTGGAACTGCATCTTTAATAACTCGCTCTGCCTGTGCAGAGGGAAATGAGAGCATGCAACTCTGTAGGCATTTGCAAGTTGCTGCAGACTCGCTGTCCCATCATTGCACAGACCTACGATGAAAGTAGCCAGTTGTTCTGAGAACTGCCCTCACACCTGCCTGGCAAAAAGTGAAGGTGAAAGAAGGTGAAACACAGTACATCTTCATTAACACTATGAAACTCCTCTACCAGTGACTGAACACTAAGGTCTCGAAAAAGGCCCAAGTCAGGGCAGCTGGCGAACCTATCAAACAAGGTCCTCTCGAAGGACAATGTTATACGAGTATGGTGGTAGATACACGTTACGCACTGTATCTCTTCCCAAGGTACGGTTGAACTGCCGGTGACTGGAGGGAAGACTGCAGGGAGAATGATGTGAAAGGCACAACAGAAGGGCAGATGACAGCACAGCAGCCCTAATGACTACATTCAGGGTGTGTAGATGAGAACATACCAGCATATCCCCTGGATAGGGAGAAATTTCAGGTCCCCAAACAAATTCTCCTACATGCTCATACAATCACAGACTGGATGGGTCTCAGCTAAGAGCAATTGAAACTCTTCTCCGTTACCTCCTGGGCCACTAAAGCTCCAGTGTAGGATTAGGAACGTCTTGTATTGGACCCAGCTTCTGGGGAAATCCCATTCTTTAATGAATGGACGACCCCTCTGTTTGGAGCCATTGTTGCAGGTGCCACTGGTGACACAGAAGGCCTACCAGAAGGCTTCTTTTTGGCTGATGAAGTTTGTGCTGCTGTCTTTTCTTCTCATACCCAACTAGCTGCCACCTACCATCAGGAGGTGACAGAGCAGGGGCGATTGGTGCTGGTGCAGTTATTCTGGGCTTGGTAGCCGACACGGTGGTAACCATTAATTTGGTGGACCACAAACTCGCCATGAGGGGTAGGAACAGTCCTCTCGTTTCCAAGGTCAGGCTCGGAGGACGCACGAAGTTCCAGCATTCATCTGGCTGTTGACGTCCCTGCTTGGGCTACGAATGCAGCCATCAGGGAGCCAACCCTTCTCTTGGGTGATCTCGCCATGAAGGAGGACCTGTCTCCCCCAGATGTCCTCGCCAGAGCCTGTGGCGAGTGAGTGCACTGAGACGGAGGATGAGGCAACAAGATTTATTCTATTGCACTTATGTGTTTCTGGGTGATGCTACAGGGCTGAAGTAAAGGTGACCTTTAGGTGAATAAACAGCTCCCTGACCTTATCCTTTGAATCTGCAAAGCTCACTGGTTCAGATTGATAGGACATTCTCAAATCTTCACTGGTCACACTGGGTTGATGAAACTGGATGAGTACCACAGCATTCACACAGGAGGGGGAGGGGGGGTGAGGGCAATCAATCTCATCATGATAATTACTGCCACAATTGACACACACTTGTGGGTGACCCTACAGTTTTCTACAACAGGACCAACTGACATATCCAAACCTTCAGCAATGATAACACCTCTTCAGCCTCGGCATGTGGGCCTTAACCCAAAGGTGTTAGAAGGCTGCATTGAGGACATCAGGCAATGTCATTTAATCAAACATCAATCTCAAAGATGGTGTGTTTATCGAGACCCCATTTACCTTCATCTTGAACCTTTCAACTTTCACCACTCTGGTGTGGTAGCCCCTCCAGAGGGTCCTCTTCTGTGTATCTAAGGAAATTCTTAGAGAAGATTGCTTCCTGGGTCAGGTTAAGGGTTGCATGATGGGTGACCAACACTCATTTGTAAACCAAATTTTTGATGGCATGGATGTGAGTGCTTTCATCAGCATCCCTGACCTCAACATGGAGAAACCCATCTGCGTGGGAGAACACTGGAGGCTGACCCACAGGCCTTGACCAGATCATGGTGGACTTTAAACGCATTTTGGTCCCTAAGTGAAGTACCATCAACCAGCTTGAAGACAAGGAAGTTCTCATGGTCATCTGACAATAAAGACACCAAGAACCATTTCAATGGTAGGATTGAAAGTTTTCTTGGAAGGCTTCGCACCTCTCCCTCGAGAACTCCTCTTACCCCTACTTCCATTAGTTTAGTAGGTTTCAAATGTTACAGTGCTCAACACATTGGTAGAAGTGTTGTGCAAGCACTCCATAACCCTTGGAACCAATAGAAGGACTGGCAGCTTCTGGGATGTAGAGTCATTTAAGGAATCAGTAGACTTACAAGGTTCATCATGAGGAGAGTCAGAACTCCTGGAATGCCTGGGATAGGAAGGAGGAGAAATGTGGCCATTAGATAACTCATGGGCCTGGCAACACGGCACACGAGACTCAGTCTGCCAAAAGATAACAAGTAGAACCTGCACTCCCCCACCCTCCACGACATGTCATAGAACACCTGACTGCCCTAGGGACAGTGGAAGAGTGTATATGGGTAGCATCCACACTCCCAGACGGCAGCTACCAGCCAGCAGGGTGCCAGGCCATGTGGTGCCCACTTGACTATAGCCAAAAAATGACCAACTGGTTAACCTGATTGCGTATCATTAACCCGCCCTTTTAACCAGAACAGGCAACCAATGAGGCGTGTTGCTGGCCACAGGTCACACTGTATGACAACCTATCTATTTAGCATCACGGGATGTCATGCACGGCACACACGTGGTGGGGCAACATCCCTACATTAAGCTGACTCGGGCAGAGGGACATCACCACCACCATCTGGCCCCCATACCTGGTGATGGTGATGAGTAGAGAGTACTTGGTCCAAGAGGTCGATGGATGTCAATCGTAGTCAGGCAGCCGTGCAACCAAAGTAGAGAACCCCACCGACCACGCCTCAGGCCCCACCACCACTGCAAGTAGCTCCCTTTCGGTGGGGTGGTAGTTGCAGAGGAGGGGGAGAGGGAAACTGGACAAAACATCAGATTTATATCCCACTCATTACACGAGCTCTTCAACAGGTTTAGTAAAATCATCTGACAATAAAATAGATATAATTTCGTCATCTGAAATTGGTTATTTGAGAATTTTTATCTCCTTCAGTACAGGCGGTTCTTCTCAGGCCGAGACAGTCGTATGATGGCGGGTTGAATAATTTATATAAAACTTATTATACAGAATGGTTTAATGATTACATATACTGTAATTTTACAGTAGTTTTTTTTTTTTCTCTCTCTCTCTCTCACACACACACACACACACACACACAGACACACACACAGACACACACAGACACACACAGACACACACAGACACACACACAGACACACACACAGACAC
>JAGKTI010027489.1:0-13240 GCA_018397915.1 Birgus latro | reverse complement strand
CATTTCGGCAGTCAACCCAGACACACCTGCCGCCTTCCCCACCCGCATCCTGCCTATTGCCTGACTTACAGTAGCAGCGTCAATCAAAGGCCAAGGGCCAAACACTGGATCAGCTGGCTCCAAACCTTCTCTATCCCAGTCAAACTCCTCATTCAACAATCGGCTATAATGCCTCTCCATGCATCTTTAATATCCTCACTGTTCACCACTACCCTTCCATCATCATTCTTCACACACTGCTTACCTACAATGTCCCGATTTTCCCTCTTCACCTGATTTGCCACCCTAAAAATCATATTTTTCCTTTCTGCATGATTTAGATTATCCAGTAAAAGTCTCTGTGACTCAGACTTCGCCCTGTATACCTCTCTTCTAGCCCTGCGCTTGGCAGCCAAGTACTCCTCCCTGTTACCACCTTTCTTCCATTCCCGGAAAAGGATTCTTTTCTCCTTAACTGCAGCTTCTACACCCTCATCCCACCACCAAGTTACTTTATGTCTTGGTGGGCCTCTTGTCCAACCGCATATTGCATCGGTAACTCTCAAGAGGTTGTTCTTAAGGGCTCTATACTGTTCATTAACGCCTCTATCTACGGCTTCCTGTTCAGCCACCACTCTCCTCATCTCACTATAAAAGGCATCCCTTACTGATTGGTTTCCCAGCTTCCATATGGTACATACTGTATGTCCTCCTTCTCATCATTCATTCCTTAAGCACCATGTCACAAATCAACAGTTTGTGCTGCTGCACACACTCCACGCTTCCTATAACTTTAACATCCCTCACTAATCTCCTATCAACCCTCCTGACCAGAAAATAATCTCTCTGACTACTATTTCCCCCGGACTCGTACGTAATCAACCGGCTGATTCTTTTCCTAAAATGTGTGTTGCGCACAATCATGTCCATAGCCTCCCCAAACTCGAGTATTCTTTCCCCCTCCGCATTCCTCACACCATTTGCACATCCTCCGTGGACTCCTTCATAACCTTGAGCTGCTTCGCCCACATGACCATTTAAATCCCCTCCCAGAACCACTACCTCATCATCACCCATACCACTTACTACACGTATTAAATCATCCGAAAATCTATCCTTCTCTGCGTCATCCAATCCTACCTGTGGAGCATATGCCGATATAACTGAAATAATTTTCTGCCCGATCAAAATTTTCACTACTAATATCCTATCACTTACTCTCATAACATTCATGACATATTCCACCTATTTCTTTGCAAAAAATAATAAAAGTATAAATCAAGAAATATTTGTACATACGTTTAAAAATCGATAAATCTTCATTCCTTGACTCATAAGGCCAACACCACAAAACACATGAACAACATCACAGAGTATTTTGCGACTTCATTGTTATGCATGGGGCTTGCTTTAAATGAATGAGAAAAATTTGTACATAATATTTTTGTGAAAAGCCGCCCATTTGTGAGCATTATGCGTTGCCTGCAAAATAAAATTGAAAATTAGAATTTCTGGCAATACGGTATGTAGTATCAGTACCTTACAGCAGTTGTTGCTATTATCATCTCTCATCCTCTGCATGTGCCCAAATCATCTCAATCTACCTTTCCTCATCACAACACCAATACACTCAAGTTCCATCGTACCTCTCAACTTGTCTATCGTAAACCTAGCCCCGCCCAGGTTTTGCACTCAAGGTTGCATTGCACCTGATCATTGTCATTTCTGTACATTTGAACCAATGAATATCCTCTTCCTTTACTGCCCAGGTCTTACTACCATACAGCATGACACTCCTAACACATGCTGCATGCAAAGATCTCTTATAGCACGGAGGGAGAGCCCTCTCAGTGTTAGGAGAGGCAACAGCTCCCTGAACTTCTACTACCCACTCCCCACTCTAGCCACAGAGCTAGCTTCAGCCCCACCTCCAGTACATGACATGTCTCCCAAATAACAAAACTCTTCCACACACTCAAGAGACTGACCAGCAGGATCAGTCCTTATGGGTGACACTCTCCACATGGTCTCCCTGACACACTGCACACATGAAATCATCATTATCTCACATTCTACCACTGCATTTCTTATGCACACACTTATCACAAACGCTGCACAAGATGGAATTACTTCCCACACCCTTGTGGCAAATTGCACATGGCCACTCTCCCTCTTCTTTGACAGTACTGCCACCAGCCTTAGATACCATCACTTTTATCTGCATTTACACTTAAGCCCTTGTGCCCCATACCATCCCTCCACTTCTTAAATTTTTCCTCTGCATCCCTTTCATTCTCTGCAGTCAACACCAGATCACCTTCATACACCATCTCCCACAGGAGTCCATTTCTGAAGTCATGTGAAAGAGCTTCAGGTACCATGATAAACAACAAGGGGCTCAAGACTGACCCTTGATGCACGCCAACTTTCACAGAAAACTCATCACTCAAATCTTACCCGTACCTGGGTGCGAGCACCCACATACATAACCAGGAACATATTTAATAGTCTATATGTAACTAAAGTATGTGGGTGCTCGCACCCAGGTAAGGGTGAATGGAGATTTGAGTGATGAGTTTTCTGTGAATGGTGGTGTGCATCAGGAGTCAGTCTTGAGCCTCTTGTTGTTTATCATGGTACTTGAAGCCCTTTCACATGACTTCAGAAATGGACTTCTGTGGGAGATAGTGTATGCCGATGATTTGGTGTTGATTGCAGAGAATGAAAGGGATGCAGAGGATAAATTTAAGAAGTGGAGGGATGGTATGGGGCACAAGGGCTTTCCATTATCATACCAGGAGAAAACGATAATGAGAAGCAGCTGAAGGATGTGTGTCAGGAAAGGAGGTTGTGCAATAGTAACTCTTACTTCAGACAAAAAGATGCATATAAATATACTGTACATAGTATAGAGGGAACGGGGATGGTATTGAGAGAAGCCTGATTGATTATGTGCTCGTAGAGAGGTTGATGCTGGGAATAGTTGCTGATACAAGAGTCATGAGAGGATGATGTGGAGGTCTGTCAGATCATATGATTGTGGTATGCAAGATCAATCTGAGAGGAGTGAGGTGAACCAGGAGCGAGAGGAGCAGTCAGGGAGAAAGACTGGAAGTCGAGAAGCTGAGGTTGAAAGAAATGGCAGAAGAATACAGGATGAAAGTAGGGGAGGAGTTCGAATCAGTGAATTGGAATGAAATGTATCTGGACAGCCTATGGAATGCATATAGGGATTGCTTAGGAATGCTAAAGCGATGTGCAGTGTGACATGAGTAACAACAAAGAAGAAAGGTACGGCATGGTGGGATGAAGAGGTTAAGAGAGCAATTGGGGAATAGAGGAAGAAGTGGCTAGAGTTGTTACAGGACAGGGGTTCATTTGAAATAAGAACTGAATATATTGAGGGCAAGAAGCACATAAAGATACTAGTGAAAGGAAAAAGGTGGTAAATTAGGGTGTAGGAAGAAAAATAAATGCAAATTACTCTGAAAATAAGAAGCTATTCTGGAAAGAGGTGCGGAAATATCGAGGTGACAGCGGAAAGAAATATGAAAGTGTGAAGAATGTAAGTGGTAGATTATTAACCCATGGGGATGAAGTAAGGACCAGATGGAAAGAATAATTTGAAAGCCTGATGAATGGGAATAGAGAGAGCAGAGCGGCTGTAAACATGATTAGTTTTGGGGGTGTGGAGAGAGAGAATTCCATGCCAGGAAACGTGACACTTGCACAGGTGAAGAACACTGTGAAGCAGCTGAAAAATGGGAAAGCAGCTGGGGTTGATGCGGTGTATGCAGAGATGATTAAGTGTAGAGGAGAGAGCAGAATGAAGTGCATATTGGAGATATGTTAAAAGGCATGGATGAGTGAAACTGTGCCAGCAGAGTGGAAAAAGTCTGTGATTGTACCCCTGTACAAAAATTAAGATGAACAAAGAGAGTGCAAGAATTATCGTGGCATAAGTTTATTGAGTGTGGTAGGAAAGGTATATGGAAGAATTACTATAGAGAAAGTAAGAGTTATCAGAAGTCTTAGTGAGTGATGAACAGGGTGGCTTTAGGAGTGGCAGAAGATGTGTGGATCAAATATTTGGGGTAAGACAGATAGTTGAAAAGGCTTCAGAAGGATTATAAGGTGTGTATGGCATTCATGGATCTAGAAAAAACATATACAAAGTAGACAGAGAAGGATTGTGGAGGGTTTTGCGCTTGTATGGTGTAGATGGTAGGCTGCTAGGTGCCATCAAGAGTTTTTTATGTAAGGATTAATGGGCATCTAAATGAATGGTTCACGATCAATGTGAGCATGCGACAAGGTTGTGTGATGTCCCCATGGTTGTTGAATATATATATATATATGGATGAGGTGAAGAGAAAAGTAAAAACATGAGTAATGGAGAGAGGGATGGCATTGGTAATGAATGGTGATGGGTGGAGTATCTCAAATTTTTTGTATGCTGATGATGCAGTAAAACTTGCAAATACCGGACAAGAAATTGGTAGACTGGTGCTGAGTTTTGCTAATGTGTGTTAGCATCATTCCTTGAGAATAAATGTAGAAAGAGTAAATTGATGGTTATTGAGAGAGAAGGTGAATCCCAGTGTGATGTAACAGTGAATGGAGAGAGACTGGAATTGGTGTGAGTTCAAATATCTGGAAGATGTGAGAAAGAAATGGAAAGTAGAGTGACAAGGAAGGAAAGGAGCTGGTGCTATGAAGACCTTGATAAGAAACAGAGGCTTAAGTGTTGCAGCTGCATGAGGCTTACATGAAGGAGTGTTAGTGCCACCTTTAACATGAGGATGTGAGACTATGGTGTGGCATGAAAATGAAAAGAGTTAGAGCAATGTAGAGGTGTATGGTATGTAGGAGGACGGCTGGGCCTTGATAGCAGGCTGTAAACCTATGCCCAGAGTCGGACACATAAAAAAAAAAAAATGGAGATGGAACTGCTAAGGAATGTATGTGGGGCACAGAGTGTGGATAGGATATGAGATACAGTGAGCCTTTGAGTTTCTCTTATAATTGGTACCATGAGGTTGGCGCGAGACCAGATTTTCGTGAACCGAAAAGTATTAATTCACTGGTAAAAAAATCTAATTGGTTTTGGAGCCCCTCCCAAAGTCACTGTTTTTCTCACTTTTGGGACATAATTCTCATAAAACAGGATACCAGAATAAGTGACAACCATATGAGTATGATAAAAATGTTAAGAAAAATTAAATAAATGGATCACCAGCCAGAAAAATCTTTGTCTTATCCTCTACTGAATATTTTTTACTCTTCACACCGACTCGATACTCATGACGTTCTTTTCTCTTCTTGTCCCCAACCTTTGAACTTCCCACTATTTCACCGTCACCACAATTACCTAGTCCTCCAGTGCATGAAGAGGAAGCTATAATACAATACAGATAGAGCACACGAGAACAAGAGCGGAACAAAGGGAAAGGCAAAAAAAGTGACCACGGCTGCAATCACTACCAGAGCACCATACACGCAGTCTCACAGCTGGCAGGAACTGTGAAAACAACATGGCAGACAACAGCTGACGATCGCCTTGCCCACCGGATCCCCATATATTGACGCGAAAGGTGAATTCTTGATCGTAAGACATAAATTCTTGGAAATTTTGGGCTTTCCTGCAAAAGGTAAATTCGCGAATGCAAATTGCGCAAAACTTAAGGGCTCACTGTAATGTGGTTCGTGAAAGATGCGGAGTGAGGAACTCCGTAGACACCAGAATCGAAGAGAGTGTACTGGGATGGTATGGTCATGTGGAGAGAATGGATAACAACAGAGTGGTGAAAAAGGTATAACTAAGTCAATTTGGAGGAGGAAGAGGCGAGGTAGGCCAAGGATATGGTGGATGAATGTGTGAGGAAGAGAGGTATGGAAGTCGGTAGCTGGCTAGATGAATGTTGTGAGAAGTGCATGATCATGGATTTGGCACCTTTTTGTAATGTGACGGTGTCCATATTTACTCTATCGGATACGTGTATGTGAAGCTGCAGAATGTGGTTAATGTTTTTGACGTATCAGATAGAGCCAGGATTCCAGGGGCTTGAATGGTGAGTGAATGGAAGTGTGGCCCATTGGACTGGGCAAACTCAGGCTGTCTGGACATGCTGCACCTCACCCTGCCCTAGGATGGGAAAGGAGGTCTGGATGATGATGATGATGAACTAAAGTACTAGTACTGGTGGCTGGATGACTAAAACTGCAAACAATTGTATTTTATATATGTTTTATTTTCAGATATTTTATCCAGAGACCACTGATGTTTATGATCGCAAAAACATGCCTCGTGTTGTGTTTTGCCTCCATGCTCTGAGTCTTTACTTGTTCAGACTTGGCATTGCACCTCAGATACAGAATCTATATGGAAAAGTTAATTTTTCAGGTATGGAATTATTTTTATTTTCCATTTTTTTTCATGGTTAACTTTGACCCTTTCTGTGCTTCAAGCACAATTTTTAATTTTGTACTGGCTAATGAAAGATGTTTATGCTCAGGATAATTTTCTCATTATGAAATGTTTGCATTAATGTGCCACATTTTACTATCCATCTCTTTCTTTCTTCTTCCTCTAATAGCAGTAAATGAGCTTAAATGAACTTTAAGAAAGCTGTGTGAGTGTGTGTGTGTGTGTGTGCGCGCACCTGTGCACGCACTACCCCAGGCAGTGCAAAATTCATATAGTTTGGCCCACTGTAGCAGCTGGAAGCATATATCACACTGTGAATGTGACAGTATTACAGTAGCAGCTGAGATATTGGGAATATGAGTGTAGTTATTGTGAATAAGGAAATAGAGAGAAGTAAGGAAATTTCTTGCATCAGTTCCAAAACTTTGAACTTGAATGACTGGTGTAGCAGGTAATAACAAGAATATACAGTATGGCTCCTCCTGATTGTTACATTACAATCATATATTGCTTACTGAACATTTTGATAATGATATTTACTCTCAGTAATGTGAACAGCTGGCTCATTTGTTCTTCAGCTTTCTAGTATAACTTGCAGTATCTTGTACAGTACTTCCTCCAATTTTGCGAGAATATGGTCGACAAAAACCCTCGCAAAAACAAAATTTGCAAAATTCAAACGATTAAATATATGAAATAAAGGCAAATTGGTCGACATCACCCCAAGGTAAGCACTTTTTCCCACTCTTTCTCTCGACTCTACCTCTTAATTTTATTATGATAAACAAACACGAACTGATGTACTGTACAGTGATATTAATGAGAAAACATCATAGGTAAGAAAAGAAAATACATTTACACTGATGTGAAGATTGGCGTGGTGTACGGGACTGGTGGCGGGACGAGGCTTGGCTACTGTGGCCCCGCGGGGCCTAAGTCATCACTATTACTGTCAGCAGATATTTCCACATCTTGCTGTGTTTTTTCTGCCTGTCTCATGAATCCCTCGAAGTCAGAATCGTCACTGGGGTCATCAGAATTTAAAAGGTTAGGGATGCTAGGATCGCTGGCTGCTTGGGGAGGGGTGGCAGGACGGCTGGTCGATGGGGCAGGGTCTCTTGGGGTTCTCATTAATTTTGTGATTAGAGACTGCTTCCTCTTGTTAACCCCATCTCTGTGGAGGTCAGCATAAAAACAAATGGCCCTGTCAACACCGTGGCATGCTTCCTGAGCCCTAAATTGGTCACATTCGTTGTTCACGATGGTTTTTTTCAGCTGGTCAATGACGGCGAGAATATTGGCCAGGTTTTGCATCGTTAATTCTCGGCCGCTTCTCTTTTATGCTGATCTCCACAGAGGTGGGGTTAACAAGAGGAAGCAGTCTCTACTCATAAAATTAATGAGAACCCCAAGAGACCCTGCCCCATCGACCAGCCATCCTGCCACCCCTCCCCAAGCAGCCAGTGATCCTAGCATCCCTAACCTTTTTCATTCTGATGACCCCAGTGACGATTCTGACTTCGAGATATTCATGAGAGAGGCAGAAAAAACACAGCAAGATGTGGAAATATCTGCTGACAGTGATAGCGATGACGTAGGCCCGACGGGGCCGCAGTAGCCAAGCCTCGCCCCGCCACCAGTCCCTTACACCACTCCAGTCTTCACATCAGTGTAAATGCATTTTTTTTTTTTTTAATGTTTCTTACCTATAATATTTTCTTATTAATATTACTGTATGGTATATCAGTTCATGTTTGTTTCATTTATTGTCGTAAAATTAAGAGGTAGAGTCGGGAGAAAGAGTGGGAAAAAGTGCTTACCTTGGAGTGAAGTCGACCAATTTCTAGTCAGCACTGCCTCACTCACCACTGAACCTGATGTGTTTAAACCCCTTCCTTTTGATGAACTGGCATAGCCACCCACTCAATGCCTTGAAAGGTTTTGTTGGAGGATTAATGGCTTTTTTAAGGCACGTGTGATAGAATATCTTTGCCTGCTCCCTTATATGGCGCCCATCTAATGCAACCCCTTCCTTTTCCTTTCTTTGAATGTAGTGAGCAAGATATCTTTCCATTTTTATTAGCACTTCTTTGTTGTCCACCAGCATTCTACCATCAAATTGAGCACCTCCATAGTTCTTTGCTGCTTGCTTGATTTGTTCACTGTTCTTTAAAATAATTCTCACTGTCGATTCACCAACACCAAACTCCTGACCAATAGCAGAATTACCTTCACCTGCTTTTTTCCTTTCAATCATTTTCAGTTTGGTCTCCAAACTTATTTTCTTGTTCTTCTTACCCGTTGGCGCCATGATAACACTCGTGCAAGGTTAGACTGCTGGGGTATTGCGAGGAGCACCACGAAATTGTGAGGGTCAGTGACCTTGGTTGGAAACAGGTGCAAACAAACGTGGCGGGGCGGCAGACCACTGAACTAGGAGGCTCAGTACGCCCAATGAACCATGACGTCACTACTCGGGGTGGCAAAGTAGTGTGGGAAGACAACTCTCCCACCACTCAGCCTCACAAAGTGTGTGATCGCTCGCAAAGTTCATAAATGTTAAAAAATACATGACTTTTGGAACTACCTCACAAAACTGGTGAATCGCAAAGTTAAAATTCGCAAAGTTGAAGGATGTACTGTATTTGAGTCACTTTGCTGCATTTTATTATACTCTACTTTTCATATATATTCAGTATGGTGTAATACTAATTCCTTGTGAATCCATAATACACAACCCTTTTACCATCAGAGGAAGTCATGCATGCAATGATGGCTGAGCTGAGCAAGTATGGATGCCAACTACCCCAGTTTGGCAAGATAGGTGGAATCCTGGCTAGTGAGTTGCCTGTGGATGAGGCAGCTTTACATGCTGCAGTGATTGCTGTGAACGAAGCAATCGATAAAGGTGTAAGTTGTGAAGTTACTCTCTTAAATATTTTCATAGATCACCTTGGAGAGACTGCATGAGCTGAATTGTTAGAATCATCTCCAGTAATTGTTTAGATTTTTCTTTTTCCAACTGCAAGATGAGTTTTCAGGTTAAAAGACATCAAAATCTTTAAAGGAATTAAAGGAGACACTCATTTGTGGTAAGAGTATAACTCAGGATTGTGTGTGTGTGTGTGTGTGTGTGTGTGTGTGTGTGTGTGTAATATATATTCCTATATGTATAGTAATCTCTCCATTATCCGATGTAACAGAGCCAAAGGCATGTCCGTAAATTGGTTCTGTCTGGACAGTGGCCTTGAAGCTCTTGCACCGGTACTTTCGGACCCTAACTGGACATAGCACTTATTTAAGACCCTATTCACAAAAATAATGGACACAAAGCATGAACTAATTGAAATTTAACCAGAAAATGATGATTCAGAGGGGAGTATGGCAAAGATGTTCACCAGTTGACAGCATAGTGGATGTAGGTAACAGACATTAAAATCATTATGAAAATGACCTTTTTCACAGCGTATGCACTCAAATATAGGACACAAAGCATGAAATAATTGAAATTTAACCAGCCCAGTCCCGACCGCTTTTTTTTTAACCACATCTGAACCCGACCGATTTTCAGCATGTCTTTTTTTTTTTTGCTCAAACCTTCACTTTTGGTGAGAAATTTCGAAAATTCAGTGAGAAAGCGCTTACCTGAAGCGAAAAATATTCTAAACAGGTAAGAGATCCCACACCTGACTACCGTTTTTTATCATGCCACGCTCCATAAAATACGATCCCATTGCGAGGGAAACTTAACCAAAACCACACAGCCTCGTAGATATTGATTTATTTGGTATGAATTTATATGTAGTACAAGAGCATATTGCTTTCACACAATAATATAGGCGATATAGGCGTTGTTCGCTTACCAAATACATCAGCATATTGCACCTGACTTGGCGATGTTACCTCCTCATTACTTCTGTTCATTACTAACTCTGGTGCCACATAATCTTTGTCCTCCACATCAGGAATCACTTTCGCCTTGAATTTCGTTGTCAGAGAGACCGTGGTGCTATGTGTCTTTACTGGCCAGGTCACTGCTAATGTTGAGTTGCGAGAAAATGGCGCACCCCCTGTTGGGGGGGGGGGAGTTGAACAGGGTCAGGCAGTGTTGCCACCTGGCTGGGGGTAGAGGAAGGTCTCCCACATATGCCTACCAAAACTCACCCGTGAATCTTGAAAAATGTGCAAACGACGAACCTTGCAATTGACTGACGTATGATGCACATCAGTGGGTCTCAGTGCGAAAAAAAGTTGTGATGTGCATCATACGTCAGGGGGACTGGGCAGGCTAACCAGAAAAATGATGATTTAGAGGTGAGTATGGCAAATATGTTCACCAGCTGACAGCATAGTGAACGTAGGTAACAGACACGAAAATCACTATGAAAATCACCTTTTTCACTGCCAGTGCACTCAAATATGGAACACAAAACATGAAATAAATAAAATGTAACCAGAGAATGAGGATTTAGAGGTGGTTATGGAAAATGTTTGGCAGTTGACAGTGTACTTACATGTCCGTGGTGGTTGTTACGAGTATTACCCCACCTCTAAGGCTCTGACAGTGGTGAAAATGCTCTTGAAGCATGTACAGTAATCCAGTGCTGAATTGGACTTAACCCTTAGCACTGTAAATTATGATTGTTTAACCCCTAAACCGCGGGGTTGTGCGAGACGATCCTAGCACTTCCAGCCGGTGGCAATTCGCGTTCTGACTTTTTATAAAATATAGGCCCAAACTAGCCTGAGTGATATAAATAGCACTCAGGACTCTCCTACATTTGTTCATATATATTTATATTTTGATGGCCCTGCCTAATTAACCTAAGGAATCCCATCGATGTATGGGTATGTCGCGATGTTTTGTCACAGCTACACCCATCGACATACGGGTACGTCGCGCAATTGCAAGGGTCATAATTTGCACAATTTTCAAGTTTCATGGGTAATTTTTGGTAGGCATATATGGGAGACCTTCCTCTACCCGCTGTCAAGCGGGGATACTGCCTGGCCCCACCTAAACCCCACTTCCCCCCCCCCCCCCACACTGGGCAATTCACCTGTTAGCAGTACGCTGGCCAGTAAAGGTATGTTGCCCCACGGTCTCCAATGACGAAATTCACGGTGAAAGTAATTCCTGAGGTGGAAGACAAAGAAATAAAGAAGCTAGAGCAAGAAACAAACAGAAGTGATGAGGTAGTAATGTCATAATGGAAGGTGCCATATGTGGATGTGTTTGATGACTGAACAATGCTTCTATTGCCTATATAAATGTGTGAAAACCAATATAGTCTGTTACTGCACATAAATTCATACCAAATACATAAATAAATACGTAATTTAAAGTGGCTTGAATTAGTTAACCCTTCCATAGTTCATTTTCTTTAGCCAGGTACCCTGAAAAAGAAGGAAAACGTAAGGTTGCATGACACCTCTATCAACATTTTTAAGCACAGAATCACGATATCTCAATGAATTTTCGATGTTTCTCACCAAAAGCGAAGGTTTGAGCCAATAGAAAAAAAATCCAAAAATGCTCGGGATTTTGTGGTATCGTAGATTGGAAATCGATCGGGACGTGATGGGTTAAAAAGAAAACAGAGGCACCCAACTGACGGCCCACGGCTCGAGCCATTGCCACCGAGCGTCACAAAAGTGACAGCCCGCGGTTATATGGTTAAACAAAAACGAACACTACTGCCAGCCATCCCGACGACTGTTTACTCATGATGGCAGTTGAGAGAGAACTGGGGGGAGGGAAAGGGGAGCCTGGGGAGCGGAAAGTGATCATAAACGCAGCTGTTCTGCGCCACACGCCAAATTCAAACTTATGGGTCAACAATAATTGGATTATTATTATTATTTTTTTTTTACTTATTTTTTTCCGAACACCCAAGCCAACAGTGTTCGGACAGTGGGGTTTCCGAATATTGGGCGTCCAGATGATAGAGTGCTTACTTTCGATGGCAGTACTATCTGGACAACCAATAACTGGACACCTCACTGTTCGGACATTGTTGGCTGGGACGTTCGGAACCCCCCCCCCCCCCCCCAAAAAAAAAACCCAACAAAAAAAAAAAATCCGATTAAAAAAAATTATTCCTCTGTACAAAGGAAAAGGGGAAAAAGAAGTGTGTGGTAATCATAGAGGGATTTGCCTTCTTAGTGTAATAAGAAAAGTATATGGTAGAATACTTGACAGAGTTAGGGAAATAACAGAGGAATTAGTTGGAGAAGAACAGGAAGGGAAGAGGTTGTGTTGACCAGATATTCATTCTTCGATCTTTAGTGAAAAAGTTTCTAGAGAAGGGAAAGAAGTTGTATGCAGCCTTCATGGATTTGGAGATAGCATATGACAGGGTGGGTAGACAAGGATTGTGGAAAGTATTGAGAATATATGGAGTGGATGGGAAGTTGTTGAAGGCAGTGAAGAGTATGTATGAGGGTGCTAAGGCTGCAGTGCATGTGGATGGCAAACTGAGTGAATCTTTCCATTTGAAGGTTGGATTGAAACAAGAATGTGTTATGTCTCCATGGTTGTTCAATTTGCATATGGGTGGGGTTATAAAAGAGATACAATGTCGGGCAGTGGATGTTGGAGCGGCCCTAGTGAGAGAGGTCAGTGTTTGGAAACTCCCTGTACTGTTGTTTGCAGATGATACTGTGCTGTTGAGTGAAGATGAAGAGGAGCTGCAAGGCTTGGTAGATGAGTTTGGGAGAGTGTGTACGAAACGGAATCTAAAGGTGAATGTAGGGAAGAGTAAAGTGATGGTCTTCGAGAGAAGTTAAGCCTGTGAATGTACAGTGAGATTGGATGGGGAGGATATGGAGAAT
>JAGKTI010027488.1:0-13240 GCA_018397915.1 Birgus latro | reverse complement strand
TTCGCTTCTTCCTTCCCTCTCCCTTTCTTCTCTTATTTCCTCTACCTTCTTCCTTCTTTCGTTCTCCCACATTCCTTTGTATTGTATCACTTCACCAATGCAGTTATGCTTGGCTTTATTCCTATCTCTTTCGCCATTCCTAACGTGCTCCTTTACCCTCCTCCTCTCCTTCCCTCTTCTCACCCTCTCCCTTTTCTTTTCCTTCCCTCCTCCTTCTCTTAATCCCCCTATAGTTTCTCTTTCCTCTCTTCTTGCCCCACCTCTCTCCTTTCGTCTCTCTTTTCTTCTTCCTCTTCCATGTCCTTGCTCTTTTTCCTCTCTCCTCATTTCCCATTTCTTCGCTTCTCACTTTTTCTCTATCTTCTTCCCATTCTCGTCCGTTCTTCCTTCTCTTCCTTCTTCAGTTCTGTCCCTCTTCCTTCGTATCTCCCCTCTCTCGCTCCCTTCTCTCCTCCTCCTCTCTTCCTCTCGTGTTCTTACCATAATAGTTGTTCAATCTGGTGATGATATTAAACTTTCCCTCTCTCCTTTCTCACTTCTCTCTTCCTCTCTTTTTCTTCTATCTCTCCTTTCCCCTTCTCTTTCCTTTTTTCGTGTCTTCCTTCCTTCGTTCCACTGTCATTCACCTGTTTTCTTCCTTCCTCTTCCATCTCTTCCTACCCATCTCTTCCCTTCTCCCGTCTCCCACCTCCCTTTTCCCCCTTTCATCCATCTCTCCTTTACCCCACTACTTCCCTCCTGCCCCCCGTCTCCATGCTGTCTTCTTTCTCCCTCCTTATCTATTTTCTTATTCTTCTTGCCCTCTCCCTTCCGTGTTTTATATTTCCCCGTACCCCTATCCCATTTCCCTCCTCCTCCTCCTCCTCCTCCTCCTCCTCCTCCTCTCGCGGTTCTGTTCTTGCTGTGATAGTTATGCAGTGTGATATTAAACTTTGGTCTTCCTCCTTCCGGGTACTGACCGATTTAATTTCACAATACACATGCTTCCGTGTGCGTGTGTGTGTGTGTGTGTGTGTGTGTGTGTGTGTGTGTGAGAGAGAGAGAGAGAGAGAGAGAGAGAGAGAGAGAGAGTTTATTACTCTAGTGCCTTCCCGCCGTGCAGTTAATGGAGTGTCATGAAAATATTGCCTGCTATTGTATACTTTAACTGTTACGCAACACAGATTTTTAAAAGTAAGGGACTATCATATTCAGTATGACTCACAAATATGTACCTTTAAAATTTTCCAGGAATTATTTAGAGGCATCATAGTATAATAACTTATCGCCTTTGTGTCTAAAAATGTAAAATAAGTCATTCTATTTACCCCAGACGAAAGTGTTGATTGACGTTCAAACTAATTCTGAAGTGAGGACACCTTGCCACCTCGTCCCGTATTCAGGCGAGTCCCTCAGGTTCCCGAGTTTAGTTTCTCACGGTATTTTTGCCATGACTAAGTTTGAGGGTGTGTGACTGAGGTAGCCAAGTGTAGGGCCTGCCGGGGTGCTGCTGACTAACCCTTTGAGACAGACAACATCATTTTCATATTTTTCTTACAATCTTTAATGATTTTATCGTAATCCCTTCGGCCAAAGAACGTCATTTTTGTTTTATTCTTGCTGTCTTCTGGTCATTGCAAAAANTGTGTGTGTGTGTGTGTGTGTGTGTGTGTGTGTGTGTGTGTGTGTGTGTGTGTGTGAAAGTATGTGTTCTTCCTCACACTTGCTGGTTTGTTGATTCGAGACCCACCAGATACCATTCCAAGACGCCTGTTTGTGATTCTTGTGGCTTTCGTTTAGGAGTTTTGTCTACGGTAAATAATCGGTCACTGGAGTGTTGTTAGGTCTAAGTACAGCTTATGTTCATAGACTGGCGCTCCTTGCCTCTCAGTTGGCGAATTATCTTGTGTTGTGGGGATGCCTCAGTCAGCATAACCTGTGTCTACCCTGCGTGATTTTCTTTTCCCGTAACCTTTTGTTTGTTGTAGTGTGTGTGTGTGTGTGTGTGTGTGTGTGTGTGTGTGTGTGTGTGTGTATGTGTGTGTGTGTGTGTGTATGTGTGTGTGTTGCATTCATTAATTGCTTGGTTGATTAATAATTCCAGGTGCATCCAAAATGTCTGCGTTGATTGACCTTAGCCGCAGCCTCCCGATGTGACACTACGCATGCACGGAAGTCAAATGGTGGGATGGGAAGTTGGGGAACCTAACTCGAAGGCTTCTCCATGCCAGAGTGAGAGGAAAAATTAGGAGAATTAATCACAGACGTCAACTTATAAAACTACAGATAAGCACACCATCATCGTCGTCATCATCATCATCATCATTATCATTTTCATCAGCACCACCACCACCACCCAACCTGAAACACATAAACACAATTAAAAAGTATCATACCCGTCCCAACTTCTCCCTTCATCCCGCCGGAGCAACCCAGAATCACCTTTTTTCCCTCATCAGCGTGAAAAGTGATCATTTGGCCTTGTCTGAGAGGCTATTAAGCAGAAGTTAGCCTGGGGAGAATGACACAGGGGGAAGATGAATGAGGTGTATGGAGTTGTAGCGATTTTGTGATGACTTGTAGGGAAAGGAGGGAAGTTTCACAGAGAGAGAGAGAGAGAGAGAGAGAGAGAGACTGTTGTTGATAGGAGAGGGAGGGGGGAAAGGCGAAAAGAGTAATAGCTGCCATAGATGGAAGTGGGAGGGAGGAACTCGGGTTGATGAAAGAGGTTGGAAACTTCTGTCAATAAGGGAAGGAGGAAACGATGTCAGTGGAAGAAAGGGAGAGGAAGGTAAGAATGTAGGGGAGATGGTACGAGAGGAAGGAAGAGGGGATAAATGATGGGAGGGAATGATAGGGAAGAAAATGATAGAAGAGAAAATCAAAGAGGAAAGATGGACTAGTGTCACTGAGAGAGAGAGAGAGATGCATGGGGGAGAAAAGTGCTGTAGGTTACCATTATCTAGCTGCCAAAACTTCAGCCACTAGTACTACAGCCCAACTACCATTACAACCACTATACCATCACCTCTACCATCGTCTGCCACCGTCTACCAATATCCCTACCACCACCCCACAACCACCACCGTCCATTCCGTCTAAAATTGGACAAAAGGGTGAGGGTGGGAGGTCGGTGGATGAGAAACCCCGGCGCCAATACCCATAATCTAATGTAAATATGGTGAAGCGATGGCGTCTTACCCGTAGCAATGAAGGCTAATTAGGGTAGCATCCCCACCTGCCTCACCTGTATCGACTCCTGGGGTGGGGCGGAGGGGAGAGAGAATAGTGGGAATGGTGGAGATGGGAAGGAAATGGAGGAGGGGTGGATTTTGGTAGAGGAAAGCAAGAGAAAGAGAAAGGGAGAAGGCAACAGGGAAAGAGGGAAGGGGGGAGTTGGGCAGAAGAATTTAGGAGAAAATGTAAGGAAGTGAGGTGAAAATAGAGGAAGAGGAGAGGGATAGGAGAAGTTAACAGGAGAACGGATGAAGAAGATGAGGTAAGGAGTGGGTAGGAATGTAAATATCCATGGTAGGGAAAGGAGAGGAGGAGGCAAGGGAATGGGGAGAGATTTTAGACAAAAGGGAGGGAGAAGAATGAATGAGAAGGGGTAAAAGGTAGGGGTGGTGCGAGGACGAAGGAGAGAAGGGAAGGGAGGAAGAGACGCGGAAGGCAGGCGATGGGGAGAAAAACAGGGGAGAGACGAGAGGAAAGGGAAGCGTACAAAGCAGGGAGAGGGGAGAATACATAGGGAGAGGGGAGGAGAGAAAATAGAGAGGGAAGGGAGAGGAAGGGGGGAGAAAAGAAAAAGAGGACGAAAACGAGATCTGAAAAATGTTGTGAGGGGCAGGGGATAAGGAACAGGGGGAGAGAAAATAGAAAGGGAGGCGGAGACTTCTATAAACACATAACTGCTGTTTTGACAAGACGGATGAAGCCAGTCTGGGGGAGCCTCATCAACTAATGGGGTGGGAGAGAGAGAGAGGGAGAGAGAGAGAAAGAGAAGAGAGAGAATCATCGCACTAAATAGGGTAAATTAAGCACATCTGAATGAACGGTGAACAAGAATAAATTACGCCTACAAGATGTTTCAGATTTTTTCAGGTCAGCTTTTTTTCTACCTCCCGTATATCTGACTGTCTAGTAGTACATTTTTTTTGTTTTTTGTAAGCTGTGTTGATCTGATTAGGGATAAGCCTGCTGACTGTGGGTGTTTTTTGATGTGCCGCCTCCATGTCTCTCTCTCTCTCTCTCTCTCTCTCTCTCTCTCTCTCTCTCTCTCTCGCTCTCTGTATGTGTGTGTGTTAGAGAGAGAGAGAGAGAGAGAGAGAAAGAGAGAGCTCATTCACCAAGGGTTAGATCAGCAACGAGACTAATTTGGACGAAGTCATTAGCAATTTCAATTCCCTTTTTTTCGTCATTCGCAGCATTTCGGTCCCATTGCAGATTCCAGCTTGTTTATCCTTTCAGCCGTATTCTAGGTGGCATTGGAAGCTTCGTAACACCTCTTCCTTAGCGATTTATTTTGCATCTTACACAGTCACTTATATGTCTTCCTTATTGATTTATTTTGCATTTTACATTCGAACTCTCACTTATATATCATTTACTGTTTACCATTTTAGTTTCGACATATATTTCTTTCAGTAATGGACTAGAGAAAATCGCAGGGTAATGTATAGAATCAGTCAATAAGGATGAACTGTTACGAAACCTCCAAGACTGTTTTTTCCCTGCACAGACGGTAAGGCACTAACTTACATAATTTGTTGTTTAGGTACGAAAATTGACGGGCTGAATTTATATGTTTAGTGAAATTAGTTTGCTTTTTGCTGGACTAGCTCTTTGGTCATACTGCTTTAGGAACTGTTTACTGCATGAGGAACTGAATGCACATACATTGGCTTCAGTGTTTGAGTACGTTTGGGTATGAATTAAAAATCATGTGTGTTGATAAATCGCAGGTACCAGTGTTCCTCTACAGTTAGTCCTTTACAGCCACAACATCTCTGTACAAATTCTCTTCGTGTCATACTTTCTCTGTGTTGTGTGCCTCTGTACCACACCTCTGTATCAATGCTGCACTGGAACCTTTCTCTGTCATACCCTCGATATGGGTAAGCCTTTCTCTTCCTTACCATGAAGTAGCAATAAACCTTTTTAACTGGAGGATATACTGTATATATATTTTTTCTAACTGTAATGGATGATACTAAGCGCGTCTTTTGTTTTTAGTTTTTTTGTTTAGTGCCAGATGTTTCAATCCGAACAAAACAGGACGGACATATTCAACTAAAGAACAGGCCTCTTGGCGTAAAGAAGTTAACCCCTTCTGGAATCCAACCCTTTATGTACCGCAGCAGGAGAGTGAGAGAGGGAGGGGAGGGAGGCAAGAGCTAGCTGTGGGTTACCAGTGTCGCAGGCCAATTAAATGTTTTGTTGGTATAATGTAGTGGGTAATTATGGGCCACAACTCCCACCAGCTCCACCCGAGTTACTATTTACGTTTGTGGCAGCCACCTCTGCGCCAGGATTCACCCTTGCCTTACTCACCGAGCTTAGATATCTGTAGGCCAGACATGTTCCTGTGAAAGCTCCTGTTTGGTTTGTATGACACCGGGATACATTTTGTCAACCTGTGCTGTCTGTTGCATCTGGGGTGGGTTGGTGGTTAACGTGCTCGTCTCTTAAAGCATTACCTCCGAGACAAAGGTTCAAAGACCATGCCGTAGCCGACCTTTAGACTGGCTGGTTTGAGTATTTCCTTGCATATGTTTTCAGCCAGTCCAGTCTACCGATAGTACCAACAGAATCTGGTACACAAACATAGCTAATACAACACTTCAACTTTAACGTGTGCCATTCTAACTACAGACTTCCCTCCCCATTCGTAACAGACTTCCTTCCCCATTCGTACTGCAGTATGGGGAAGGGTTGACTCCTGCTATTATACTCCTACCGAAGAAAGAGTCAGATCTGCAGCGGACCTGTTACAGTTAAACCAGATCAAGAGCTAATATTCTTCAGTATGTCCTTTTCTTTTATTTATGGAAAAGTGAGCTTCTAAACTAACAACCAGTCTTGATTAGGACCTTTGATGAAGCATTTCCCCTGCTCAGCTTTTCTCTTCCCCTTCATATGTTCTGCTTATTATAAGTAGTACGTTAGGGACCTGGATGTGAATTAGATTGTTGCGTATTGTGTTCTAGGGGAAGACTGTGGCTTGGAAAAACTGTTTGTCTGGTTTACTAACCCTTGAGCAGTCAGTGCGCATTAATCCAAAGCCTTCTTCCTCCTCCACTTCTTAAATCGTGCGTTTTGATTGGCTCGTGCATCACAATTAAGTCATTATGTGTTTGTGTGTGTGTGTGTGTGTGTGTGTGTGTGTGTGTGTGTGTGTTTACTTTATGTCTGTTCGAAAGTCGCGTGAAAACGTTGGGTGGGCTTAGTTTCCATCCCCCTCTACTTAGACGCTCTTCCCGTTCTCCGCTCCTTCATCTCACCTCCTGTCTTCTATTATCTTCTTCCCATTTCCTCCTCCTTCTCCTCCTCCTTCCCCTCCATCACCGCCAGTTTAGAGGCAGAGCAAATATAATAGAGTTCCGAGCGAAATCGTCCGCTTTCCGCAGCCCAGCTATTAAGGATCCCCCCTTCACCCCTAACCTATCCACCTCTTACTTCTCTCCATTCCTCCTTTCTGTTTCCCCCTTATTTCTCTCCATTCCCCCTCCCTATCCCTCCCCTTACCCCTCTCCATTCCTCCTCCCTCTCCTCGTCTCCCCTTCCTTCAACCTCACTCAACGTCACTTTCCTGCTCCCCTAATTTGATCTGCCATTCCTATCTCCCTGTGCCTCTCCACCCCTCCCTAGCTCATTTATTTCCACCCCAAACCGTTCCTACTTTACGTATCCTGTTTAACCTGACCTACCCCAACCTCACTACCTAATGCTAAACCCCACCGAGCCCCATGTCACCCCTCTACCCTTCCTACCTACCCTCACCCCTTACATTTACTCAATCCCCTTTATTTCCCCTTTTTAGTTCCCCCCTGTCCTTCTCAGCTCACTCCTGAACACCCTCCCAACCCCAGCCCCTCTCCCCCTTCTCCTTCATCACCGTAAGTCAGTTTAGAGGGAAAGAAAATAGAGATCACAGCCAAATCGTCTTGTTTCCATTCCTGACAATTAAGACCTCCCTCCCTCCCATACGCACACACTCCCCTCACTCCCTTCCCCCCCAAACCCCTCCCCATTCCCCCAACGCTAACCCCCCCCTCTTAATACCACCCTTACACCTTTCCACTCCCTACCTTTCTCAACCCTCTGTTCCCTTTAGCTTCCCTCTCTTCTACTTGTCCCTTCCCATTCCCTCATCCCCAACTCTCGCAAACCGTCTTTCCAGTTCCTACCCACAACCGCCCCCTTCCTAAATCCCCCCAGCTTTTTCTCCTGCCCACCGCCCCTATCCTCCTCCCCTCCCTCACCTGATCCCCCCTACCCCCACCCATCCACCCAGCTCCCCCACCTCAGGCATGGAAATTTTATGATCTTCTTGCATGCTATCTTATCGTATCCTTTTCCCTCGGCGATTAAGCGTGAACTAACATTATCATTTTGTTTATTATATCTTCATGAAGCTCGCAGTTATTTTTACCCTTGGTCCGCACTGCTTAAACCATCGGCCGAGATCACTGAAAAGGCTTGAGTCTTCCTTTTCAGAGTTTTGTGTATTAGATAAGCTTCTGTGTCCCTGTTTTCCTTTTTTTTTCACTAAAGTTAATCAATTCTTCCTTGAACCAGTAGAAATATCCACACAAAATTTTCCTTGATTCTCCAGTTAGTTATTCTGTGATCCGCCAGACCGATAAACACACATTGTTTATATATTATTACAGTATCTCATCGCAACCTCACTCCTGTTTGTTCTTGAATGACAGAATCTTGATAACAAGACTTAAACTATCGGGCTTTCGTAGTCATTACTCGCTGATATATTTACAAAATCCCCACTCCTTCAACAGCAGCCCACCTCATCCATTGTCTCACTCTTCGTGTACCAGTTCACTTCAACTGATTTCACTACTCTGGTCCTAACTCCACTCCACCGTCTAGACATCACCATAATCCCACCCTCTGGTCACTGTACGTCATCTCACCTAGCCTCTTTCCTTTGATCATAAATAAGTCCTCATTTTATACCCAGTCATACTTGATATTGCATTTTCTTGCATTTTCTTCTTCCACATGGCAGCAAGTCCCATTATGTTTCTTTAGGCTACAGTGTCTACGAAAATTTCATAACAGTACTGTATCGTGATCATTTTCACTGTTTTCTGTTGGATTCAGTTGGAGGGTTTGCTGTGCAAAGGATAACCTTCTGCTTACTCCGCTTTAATTTCTTCAGAATGATAGTGCCAGTTTATATTTTCCTTTCCTTCTCACCATGCAGTTTTATCCTGCTTAGAGGGAGGCATGTGGAAGGAAAGAGATCAATGGAGATTATTTTGATCCACGTCATTATCACTGCTTTCACCTAAGATCAGTAGCTTTATCTTTGAGCAGCAAAAATGAATATAAGAAGACGCTCATGTTCTGAAGAAGCAAAGAATGTAACCTTCTGTTCACACCCAGACTCACCCCCACAGCACCCCACACCCCGCTCCACGGATATCAGATAAGATTAAGTTAGGAAAGTTGGAATTAGTTCAGGAAAACGACTTCTAGATTATACAGCAATGTTTGTAGTGTGGTACTGTTGGAGAGAGGGACATTGTGGGACGGTCTCATACGTGCTGTTTTCATGCTATATATGATTGGATAATGAATGAATGAATGAATGATGTATAGAGAGAGAGGGAGAGAGAGAGAGAATAGGAAGGGGGGGCTTGAGAAGAGGAAGAGTAAAGGATTAAAAGATATGGTTGGACATAAAAGTGTCAAACAACTGATTAACAATGAGCTCCAAAAGACTGCGAATAGTTAAGTTAAATACAGAAACGAAGATAATGAAGTAGTTTGCCTAGCTAATTATTAAAGCAAAATATCACTGCTGAATCCTAATGAAGTGAATTGTTGATGATGTTTATGATAATGCTCAGGCAGAGGTGACTGTGATCCAGAATGATAATGATAATTGTGACATTGGTGGTCGTGAGGAATTTAATAATAATATTCATTGCCGTGTTAGTAATGGAAGGGATAAAAACTAAGTGAGTTATTATGGTTATTTTTGCTATTTAAAGATTTATTCAAGGGATTATCTAAGTGCAATGATTGTTCTTGCTATCCCTAGGCGAATCTGTAGGGAGATAGCCTCCAGTCTCAGTGGACCTAGATTCGAATCCCGGCTGGCGCAGGGAACAGTTTAAGGATCTGAATTATGTAAAAGTAGACAAAGAAGAATTTACTAAACTACCAAAGATCCGCCGACTTAAAAAATAACTCCCCTTAATACCAGTGCACCAATTCTGTATGACAGAACCCCACGGACAGACGATGTTGGCTCCGAAATGGTGACATGTAAAGGTGTACAGTACGTAGGACTGCTATGCCTCAGGGGACAGGCCGTGAATCCTATGCTCAGAATCGGACATAGAAAGAGAGAGAGAGAGAGAGACTTTTCAACCTGGAGGGGTAAGTGTAGCCTTCATTAAATTCCTTGAAATCTGAATGAAATTGGAGTTAATAAGAATAAATCGGATAACGGCAAGAGTGAACTTCAATAAGACATCATCGTAGTAAGGAAATTAATGACAAGAGATACAGTAAATTCCCAGAACTGTCTTACGATGATAATGACTCCACTCACAGACGAAGCCGCAGCGATAAAGAACTAAGTGGGTTATTATGATGATGGCGGTCGAGATAACTGGCTCAACTGCGGATATTGTAAGGATTTGTGTAAAGGATTCCGAAGGCTTTAGTACTGTGGGAAAGGATGTGCGTACTCTGATGATAGATTTTTTCCCGTTTCTGTGTTTATGTGTGTTAGAGTATTTTCCTTTTTCGTGTTTTTGTTGGTTTTCTGTTTTGTTCTTTCTGCTATTTGTGGTTTGTTTTTCCGTTATTTTTTGTTTTCCTCTTCGTGCATTTTCTTAGTTGTGTCTGTGTCTAGTGTCAGCCAGAGTTAAATAAAAGTGACGTGCCTTAACCGCTTCTGGACAAGTACGCTTTATGTTAGGAAGAGGGGAAGAGGAGGGGGAAGGGAGGAGAGGGGAAAAAGAGGTTAAGCTGGAGGGAAAGATTCAGATGATGAAAGGGGAGGGGAGAAGGAGGGATGGGGAAGTGAGAGTTGGAGGAAGTATAGGGGAGAAAAGACGATGAAAAGCGGAGAGTTAGTGATGGTGAGGGAGAGAAAGAAGGATGGCGGGAGAAGAGGTTAGAAAGGGAGAAGATGGAGGCGTGGGAAGGGAAGGAGGGGGGGGGGAAGAAGAGGTAATAAAGAGGGGCGGTGGCGGCGTGGGAAGGGAAGGAGGGGGAGATGGTGCTGGCGATATGATCCTTGAGATAACTGGCCAATAATTTTTTCCTGGGTCATTAAGTCGAATTACACGAGATAGCCCCATTTACATAATTACGCCAGGCTTAAGGACTCATTAGGCCGCTGCGGGAAGATAATCTAGCCCAAAAACATGACGGAAGCCAAGGTATTCAAGCCACTTCACTCCCATGACCTATTTTTTTTATTCTTGCTACTTACGGACGATTTTATTCAGCTTAGGGGAGACCTTTCGAATTGGCGGTGTTGGATATCGATTTCATTAATACTCCTAGTATAAGAAATCTTTGCTTGGTTAATCAAAAGCGCTCAGAGATTGCATTCCCCCTCAAAAGCATCATCATCCCCCACTTCATGTTTTTTTGTATGACCTTGACTCGTACTAGTGACCTTTTCACACATAATTAAATCACCTGTACTTCTCATGGTCCCCAGTGATTATTTCAAATTTGATACAGATCCGTCCGGTAGTTCTATATTTTTCCCAAAATATTGCAAACAAACTGACCGACAAGACAGACACCAAACCAACCAACCGAGCAAAAAGAAATAAATTTGTATGTGACGAAAAACATGACGGTAACAGATTTGTGTGGAGGAAGAAAAAATAAATGCAAAATGCTGTACGTCGTCGAAATGAAGAGGCAAAGGATTCATTAGAGCTCTGCGGGAAAGATAATGTAGCTCCAAAATATGAGGGAAGGCGAGGGTATTTTAAGGAGTGGATTGAGTCCTTAGGGAGAGGGGCTGTGTTTATGTTAGTATTATTTTGTTGGTCGGTCTTTCGTGCTGGAGCCCTTGATTTTGACGTAAAGACTGCGGTTTTCTCGGTGAGTGGTTTCTTGGGGGAGGTGATGGGGGCAAGAAGAGTGTGGGGAACGTTTGGGAGAGATTGAGGGGGAAGTGGTGGGGGAATGTATGTGTATGTGTTTGTGTGGAGAAGTGAAATGCCTTTGTGTGTGTGTGTGTGTGTGTGTGTAAAGAATGGCAGCAAATGTGTATTATGTTAGTATGATGTGTATGGAGGTGTAGCAGTGTGCAGTGTAACAACGTGCAGTAACTCGGCCTACTCCAACTAAGTGGCCCGTCTGTCACACCTCATAGTAATAGCGTAGCCTCAAAACACATTTCACATGGACATTGTTGAAGGGACGGAAGCAGTAAATCTTGTATCTGAGTTGCGCTAATGCTTAATGGATTGAAGGTGATATGCCGGTCAGGGCCTGCCATGGATTAGTGCCCGCTAGCCTGCAGTCATGTGCAAAGCGGAAGAGTTTACGATTTTTGTGTGTTTTTCGTAGGCGTAACAGAACCCGTAGGACATGCTTGGGTTACAACATACTGGAAGAAACAGTCATCATATTTTAGGTTACACGGGTATTATATAGCTGGTAGGGTGTAGTGCGTGCTAGCCTACAGTCATACGCAAAGGGAAGTAATGTAGGATTTTGTACTGTTTTACGTGGGTATGATGTAATTCCAGGGAACACATTTTAAACAAAACTTACCGATGGAATCGATCAGTATGTTTTTGTCTGTATGCATAATTGATAGGGATTACAGGTCGCCGTCCTGCAGTCATGTACACACCGAAATAGTTTAGGATATTGCTGTGGTATTCGTTGGCGCGACAGGAGAGCCCTTGCCGTACATGTTCGACGTATATTGAGATTGGTTAAGCCTTAGACTTTGTGAGGTGTTCCAGTGGCGAGTGAAATCGTTTGGAGTTTTATCCAGAGTTATAAATTTTTAAGGATTACATCATACAGGAAGAAAACGCTATTGCCCATTAGCGTTTTTAAGCCTTGAAAATAAGAAAGGAATAAATAAATAAAAGGGGAATAAATGTGTGATAGGTTCATGTTATGTTCGCGTGAATGTATGTATGTACAAACAGACAGATAGACGGACATGGGTTAGATGGATAGATAGATGGACAGATACATAAAAATATGTAAGCTGTGTGCTGTGTACGTGTAGTGCTATAAACACAAGAGCAAGTGCATCCTCGTCAGTGTGGAGCAGCAGAGAGTAATGTTAATCAGGCCTCACAGTTGACACAAGGACGGCACCGTGGCTAAGCAGGCAGGCACCCCAGCGGTCACGTCGCTACCGGGGTGGTGGGGAGGGGGAAGGAGAGGGTGGGGGAAGTGGGCAGGGGGGAAGGCGAGGACGGGAGTTTCGGGGAGGGTCGTGGTGGTGGAGGGGGGAAGGAGAGGAAACGAGTGTTGGAGAGGGTCGCTGTGGTGGAGGAAGTGATTTATTTTCATCTCAGGGAACTAGGCCACATTAACAGTTTGCATACCAAGTCATGGTTGCATAGAATTCGATGAACCTTGGTTATGAGGTAGGAAAGAGTCTCCTTGGTTACTGGTTATATCAGATTTGTATACACTTAGCCATCGCCAGAACTGAAGGGGGTTAGGGATCTTTGTCACGTGAAACCAAACCGAATATAGAGTTGGTGATGAAATTTATGGTGATAGTGGTGGTGATAGTGGAGGTTCTGTTGGTAGTTATGATGGTGCGGGTGGTGACTGTCAGGGTAGTAATGAGCGGGGGAAGATGGAGCTTTGGGGGATGAGGAGTTAAAGGATGTGGTAGTGCAGTGTGAACGGTAATACATACAGGTGCTTTTTGTTTACTCCTTTATACGCATTTATATTGTTCTTCATTATTATACAATATATTTACTGATAATATTTCATGACTAATAGTGACTGTAGTGAGATGATGGTAGTAGAATTTGTAAGAGTGGTGATG
>JAGKTI010027487.1:0-13240 GCA_018397915.1 Birgus latro | reverse complement strand
CGGACATGCCTTTGGCTCTATTACAACGGATATTGGAGGGATTACTGCATTATAGCATTTGATTAATGTAGTGAAGGTATAACACAGTACAATACTGCTAAGGTGGTGAAAACCACTGATGCAATCCGGACTAATGTCTGATATATCGGAAAAAGTCCGGATTAGCAGGGTTAAGTCCAGATATCGCTTTTATCGGAAAATCGCATATTTCGGACTGGCCTGAGCCCCAATTAGTCCGTTATAGTGAGGTCTTACTGTATATGGGCAGCAGAGGTGCTTGCGTATTAGGGATTCGCGTACTAGGAATAAATTAACTACAGTAATGGGAAAATTGACATATGGGGGGCACCCCCCCCCTCTATCAGTGCCCTGTTTGACCCGTCTGAGGGAAAATATCCAAGACATATACATATTTCCAATGGCGGTGTTTCCCTTTCCCTCTTCCTAAAAACCTCCATCTTCAGGGTGTGGGTCAGCAATTTCTTGAGTCTTGCTGGCTCAGCAGACATGCTGATGTAATAGGGCAGAGCGGTGAAACAGCCCCCAGAAAAACAGCCTCACAACAGGCAAGTGCGCTTTCGTCAGAACAACTTCCCTCCTATGTGCATGCCATACCTCTAGTGAGCCCCTTGTCCAAGCCACACAAGGGGCACATTGTGCGCATTTACGTCACAAGGTGGGCAGTTTTTCCTGCCACCTTGCGTCGTGTGGGTGTGACTCGTGTACTCTGGTTAGGAAAATATTAAAAATTATTAAAAATATTAAAAATAGGTCCTCATGCACTAGGCGTTTCGCGTACCAGAAGCTCGCGTACTAGGGGGGGTGTATTGTACTGTACTGTTATAACTTCATTACATTAATCAAATGGTATAATATTTATAATAATACTGTACTGTTCAATAATAAGCATGTCTTTTATTTACCTTATTGTGGTGAGCATACTTGAAGTGGTCAGGCAGTCCAAACAGCATCTGGCTTTATCGGACTTTTTCCAATACTGTATATAGGAATTCAGTCCAGCAGCTCCTTGAGCCCGATAAAAGCGGAGTCCGATCTACTGAAAGTCCGTTATATCGAGGTTTTACTGTACTGTATATATATTTTTTGTGATCACACAAATCACAGAAGGTGTGTCTTGAATTCCAGCTCATAAGTTTGTGATATCTAATTATGACACTGGGTGATCAGGAAATTAGGTAAAATTAGTTACCTCCAAATCAGATTTTGAAGAGATGCTGTGCATGAATGGGGAGGAGTATAATAATTCAACAAGTGGTAGGTGGTCGCGAACATCACCCACTCACTTGATGTTGTGCTGCCTACTTCTTCCTTAGCCTTTATCATTCTTTTTCTGTGCCTGCCCTCCTCTCTTCCTATTTCTCCCATCTTTCCTGTCACTTCTTACTGCTTTCCTTTCCTTTACATGTGGCTTTACATTGAGTGATAAGCCAAATGGTTTCCTGTAAGCCAAGAAACCAACGCTAGGTGGTAACCATATAACCAAACCATATGAGCTCCCTACGTGTCAACAAGTGGGTTGGCGGAGGGTTAGTGCCCCTCCCTGTAAAACAAATAACTCAAAATCAAATGGCCACCCCTTATGGGATTATGGCATCTGGCAATAGACAAACAGATAGAATTTACAGTACTTTTCACAGGCTTTCGACTGGTATATGAATGATCTTCGTAGAACCAATAGTAAATGAGCCTATCAATCTCAAATGTCGCTAAATTACATCTCGAGAAAACGGCCCTAACCAAGTTTCCCAACATTGCAAACATGCTGTGCACAAATGGGGGGGAGTAGAACATAATGTCTGGGGTACCTTATAGAATTTTTTACGCCCTTTCGATTGGTATATAAAGAAACCTTGTATGACCAATAGTTAGCGAGCTAGTCAAGAAGTTTGAGAACACATTGTTGCGAGGAGGTGTACTGAGAAGGGCCCAACACTGTTGTCTGCCTTGTCATCTCCAAGGTGTCTCAAAATGCCCCAACACTGTAGTCTGCCTCATCTCCATGCTGTTTTTGGAAGGGCCGAACACCGTAGTGGGCGTCATCATCTCCATGGTGTCTCAAAAGGCCCCGACAGGAGTAGGCCTGGTGACTGCGTGCAGTGCTGCAGAGCTGGCTGTGGCGGCCACTGGTGGTGCAATGACGGCCCTGGTGTAGTACTGTGCTGCAGTGATTGCTGGGGTGGTGACTGGAAGTGTACAGGTGGCAAGCGGTGGGGCTGTGCTGGTGGTGGTGAAAGGTGGAGGTGTGGTGGTGGCAGGAGGTGGAGGTGCCTTGGTGGCAGTTGGAGGGCTGGTGGTCCTGGGAGAGAGGAGAATTTTCTTCATCACTGGAGCTTTCCTCAGCACTGCCTGCTTCCTCTTGGGCATCCTGGATGTTCAGATGTTCTGCAGGTCTTGGCCAATATGGTGGTATAAACCAAAATTGGGAAAAAAGTGGTAGGAAGCCAGCAAAGGTAGCCAAGAAAGAGGATTCAATGAAGAGGGACATACATCTTCTTGCGACGAAGGCTGTCACTTATCTGGCTGGTTGTGTATTCTGCCATGTGTATTTGCCACCTAGCGACAGAGTTACCTGCTAGCACATGGATGACAATATATTCAATTACTTAAGTGGTTTTATTGAGCCATATGGTCATTTTATAGGCAACACCCACACACCCCCGTGTTGCCCCATCCCGAATGACATGCAAAAGTTTGAAACAAGGTAAAAATTCACCAATTTTTACTCAGTTTTCAACATTATTTCACAGGTATATGAGGGGATGTTGAAGGATTATTTTTATGGGCATAACTCAACCTCAGACCAGCCATTTTCGGCCATTTTCAAATGCCGATCCCCCTAAGCTACTATGATAGAGTTACAGAAACATTACAGAAAAGACAAGGATGGATGAACAGTATCTATGTAGATTTCAAGAATGCATCTGACAAAGTACTACACCAAAGTCTTTTATGGAAACTGTATCATCAAGGAAGTATCAAAGGCAACCTGAACTGTTGAATGCAGGATTTTCTCAGAAAAAGGGAAATGAAAACAGTCCTAAGGAGAAATTACTCATCATGGAAGGAAGTACTAGCGGAATTCCACAGGGCTCAATGTTGGCACCAATTATGTTTTTAGTATACAGCTACTGTATCAATGAAATAGTGTAACACTGGAAATGCAAACTATCTACATATGTTTGCTGATGATGCAAAAATACAAAGGAAAATTACTAACACAGATTCTTGCAGAGAGTTACAAGAAGAACTAAACTTCATGAATGGAGCAGTAAATGGCAAATGGAATTAATAAGAACAAGTGTCATGTAATTAAGTGCGGTAAAAGTGAAAAAAGGTCAGATTGCGATTATAAGTTAGGATGCTCAACCCTACACATATCAGAATGGGACAAGGACTTAGGAGTTATTATCAATAACAGACTATCTCCAGCTGACCACACCAGTGAGAAAGTACATAATGCATATACACTGCTTGCTAATGTGAGAATAGCATTTGCATACACAAATGAAGACTTGCTGAGAAAGATAACATCATTCATCAGACCTACTCTGGAGTATCCATCAGAACTGTAGCCTGGAATCCTCATCTCAAAAAACACATATGATTGAAAAAGTATAAAGGGCAGCTACAAGTTGGGTACCATGCTTAAGAGATCAAAGCTATGAAGAAAGACTAGAAAAATGGAATCTACTAACACTACAGGTAAGAAGGAAACATGATTATGCTATATAAATGCAACTCAGGGAAAGAGAAAATAGACATAAATGAATACATAACTACGGGTAAGCATCAGCAAGCGGACACTGCAAAAAACTACGGTACATAAAGAGAGACGACAAAAATGTAATGAAATTCACTTTCCTAAATAGAGCAATTTATCAGTGGAATGCACTACCGAATGAAATAGTGTGTGCCAAAACCACCCATAAATTTAAGGACATGTATGATAAAAATGGTTTAATACATGGGACAGTTTGAGCTTGACTCATTCCTGTAAAGATGCAATTGGGTAAGAATTAGTTAAAACACACACACACACACACACACACACACAAAACGCCACACCAGTCTCAGGGCAACCAGCATCGTGAGAGGAACCATAAACACAGCATTTATTGTGGCATTTAGACCTAGCTGCATATTACTGTGTACGACTGTATGGCTGAAGAAAAAGCCACGACGCCTGGAAAATTACCGAACAGCATGGTGTTCGGCTTTAACGTCAAGGGTCTGGTACCAGTTAGTTCATTATACTGTGGGTATACTGTATATATAATGATCACCATATTCTCTTAGTAAATGATTGCTACAGCCCCAACAAACAATATACAATCAAAGATACCGTTTTCCACGAACCTAACCTGCCTGTACAGGAGTGTTATTCACACAATTACATATTCACAGGTACTATCATGACAATGCACTTAAGAAAATATTCATTTGAGCACTAAGTAGTGAATACATGCATACAAGTTGCTGGCTTCTGGGGATGAAGGCAATATTGTACAATACAGTACTTACATCAGACAGGAGAAAATACTATTTTTCCCAAAATGAAATTAATACACAATACAGTATTAAGCAAAGTATCATATCCTGAACTTTGACAAACCAAGTTAAAAATAATAAAATAAAAAATACCTAGTACTGTACTGTACCGGTCCACGGTTGCCTTAAAATAAAGAAAAAGGCTTCATGTCAACAGAAACTAAAACCTTGCATCTTTCTGCTGGAATACTAATCCTCCCTATCATAAAAAAAAACAATATAAATAGTCACTCACAATGATCCCTTCTCCCCCTTATGATTAAGGAATGGCACACTTGTAGTATTAGCTAACTGGAATTAGAATCCTAGTGAAAAGGACCTAGTAAGTATTTAAAACTTGAAAAATACAAGGTGAAAATCTATGAGATCCCACAATATACAGTAATAATGCATTTTTTCCACTGTAAAATACACCTACACTATCAAAGGATCAACCTTTCAATGCCGCAAAAGTGTACAATTTTGAACACTGACACAAATTTTTTCTGACATCTGGGGGGAAGGTGATGACTTATGATGTCAGGACTCTAAAATATCATAAATAATAACTAGATGTAATCTAGAAGTTGAGCCAGGCTCATTAGGAAATGATGTTAGCATTCCCTCTTACCACTAGGACTGGCAGAAAATATCATTGCACTTTCCCTCTGAAGAATGTAAAGTCTAAACCTCGTGACAGCTGACAGGAAGACACACATACGGGTTTCTAGAACATCCACTCCACGTGACACAGCCCTTCTATACAAGAGAGCGGAATAGGGGAGCAGAATAGAGAGAGAGAGACAGGACAGAGAGGGTCTCTAGATAGAGCGAGGATCTCGGAGGGAGAAAGGGGGCAGGCAGAGAGGTTGCAAGCCGGACGCTACTCACTCGTGTGTGATAGACTAAAGTTAATGTTTTCAAGAGAATAAAACAGTAAATAGTCCCACACTCATCTGTACCTCTCCTGTCACTGTATGACAAATGGAACTAAGATTATCTACTTAAATAATCTACTACTACTTACAAAACTTATAAAACTTAATAAAAGCTCTAAAAACTACAAATCTACAAAGTTACTGCAATGACACCAAAGAGTACTTACAGTACATGTAGAGAGAAGAGATGGCCACTGCCACAGGAGGCAAGCTGATATACCTACTTGTTTATAAACTATATCAAAATACCATAAGTTAAATGTCAAATACAAAGCACAAGGACAAGAAATGTAGCACAATTCATTATGTGTGGCTAAGTCTGGCACTACTACATCATCACACTGGTCCTCATTTGCTATGGTGGAGCAACTTGCATTTTCTTGTGATATTTTGTTTTCTGCTTCTTCAGTTTTTGGAACACCTGCTTTTTTATCGAGGACTAAATATTCTGAGGGTAGTTGTTGGTTTGGCTTTGTATTTTATCAGGATTATATACTTGAACTGTAGGAGGGAATTATCCTCCCTATCCCTCCTATGATCTACAACCAAAATTTTAACGTTATTAATTACAGCACCTCATCAATTCCACATACAAACCAAGTACAACAGGACCCAACCATAAAAGCAACAATCTTTGGTCCTTAACCAATCATTATTTCAGCAGAATCTTGGGTACTGCAAACATATGCTTTACTATAAGCAGTAGAAGTACCGAACCAAATCAGTTCTTCTGATAGTCTACATTTTTCTGATTATTTCTGTAGTAAATGAACATTTCTTATTAAATCTGTTTCCACGTTGTTTTTAGCTACGTTCCCCTGTACCAACTTGTTTGATTCCTCAACATACTGGTGGAAGCAAATGTTGTTCGTAGATTGGCATCCCAGGTGCCTTTTAGTACTCCATCACAATTAACGTTATTAATTACAGCACCTCATCAATTCCACATACAAACCAAGTGCAACAGGACCCAACCATAAAAGCAACAATCTTTGGTGGAAACAGATTTAGTAAGAAATGCTGTAGGAGGAGGCTGTAGCACGGGCCGAACAGGGTAGTACTCCCAAGGGGAATACTGGTGGAATGGAAATACTGGTGATAGGGAGAGCTGGAGCTCCTGTTTCACTAGTTACCTAACCATCCCCCTTTGCTGACCTTTTCAGTGTGACAGTAACATGGGGAGTAGACCAGCATACTCTCCCAAACATTTCCTCTAACTACCCTATGCACTACACCACATGCGCTTTACATATTACACAGCATATCCCACTACATTACAGGGGTTGACGCCAGCAAGGGCATGCGGCCAGAAAACTTTGCCCCCGCTACCTAGTGGCGGACTTTGGGGGGAGGCTTGACTGGGGTTCCGCCGGCATAGATCATGGGTCCGGGGCGAGATGGGGCTCGAACCTGTGCTAGAGGGTACAGGGCATTGCGGTTCCCAGGCTGCCGCTTCCGCTCAATAGAGAGGTGCCCGAACCTGGCAGTAGCGCCCCAGGAGGCTGCCCTATCATTGGGTGTATAATGGCGGGGCAGTTGCAGTGCCAAGCCATGCTTGGAGGGTGTCCCTGCAGCTGTCCTGGCAGGGTGCCCCGAGGCCACTACCACAGCCACTGGTAAGCTGGTGGGCTAGGGGTCCCAGATCCATTGCCTGGACCTGGGTCTGTGCAATGGGTCGGGCCTTTGGAATGTTTACCCCCCTTTATCTTACCGACTATGACTATGAACAAAAACAAGCACCAAAGCAAGCCTGACGACAGCAAATCACCCAGGGGATTTAGGGTGGGTTCGTGGAATGTGGGAAGTTTGAGAGGAAGAGCAGGGGAAGCTGTTGAGGCATTCAGTAGGAGGTGGGTGGATGTGGCATGTTTGCAGGAAGTCCGGTACAGGGGTGGATCAGCCAGAAAGATTGTTGGGAAGGATTGCTACTATAAGTTGTTTTGGCAGGGGGGAACTGACGGATATGGGGGTGTGGGTGTGTTGGTTGCAGAGAAATGGGTGGAATATGTCATGAATGTTATGAGAGTAAGTGATAGGATATAAGTAGTGAAAATTTTGGTCGGGCAGAGGTTGGTTTCAGTTATATCGGCATATGCTCCACAGGTGGGATTGGATGACGCAGAGAAGGATAGATTTTGGGATGATTTAATACGTGTAGTGAGTGGTATGGGTGATGATGAGGTAGTGGTTCTGGGAGGGGATTTAAATGGTCATGTGGGTGAAGCATCTCAAGGTTATGAAGGAGTCCATGGAGGATGTGCGTATGGTGTGAGGAATGTGGAAGGGGAAAGAATACTTGAGTTTGGGGAGGCTATGGACATGATTGTGTGCAACACACATTTTAGAAAAAGAATCAGCCGGTTGATTACGTATGAGTCCGGGGGAATTAGTAGTCAGATAGATTATTTTCTGGTCAGGAGGGTTGATAGGAGATTAGTGAGGGATGTTAAAGTTATAGGAAGCGAGGAGTGTGTGCAGCAGCACAAACTGTTGATTTGTGACATGGTGCTTAAGGATCGAGTGATGAGAAGGAGGACATATGTACCTAGGAGGAAAATATGAAAGCTGGGAAACCAATCAGTAAGGGATGCCTTTTATAGTGAGATGATGAGAGTGGTGGCTGAACAGGAAGCCAAAGATAGAGGCATTAATGAACAGTATAGAGCCCTTAAGAACAACCTCTTGAGAGTTACCGATACAATATGCGGTTGGACAAGAGGCCCACCAAGACATAAAGTAACTTGGTGGTGGGATGAGGGTGTAGAAGCTGCAGTTAAGGAGAAAAGAAGGCTTTTCCGGAGTGGAAGAATGGTGGTAAAAGGGAGGAGTACTTGGCTGCCAAGCACAGGGCTAGAAGAGAGGTATACAGGGCGAAGTCTGAGTCACAGAGACTTTTACTTGATAATCTAAATCATAGGGAAAGGAAAAATATGATTTTTAGAGTGGCAAATCAGGTGAAGAGGGATAATCGGGACATTGTAGGTGAGCAGTGTGTGAAGAATGATGATGGAAGGGTGGTGGTGAGCAGTGAGGATATTAAAGATGCATGGAGAGAGCATTATAGCCGACTGTTGAATGAGGAGTTTGATTGGGATAGAGAAGGTTTGGAGCCTGCTGATCCAGGGTTTGGCCCTTGGCCTTTGATTGACGCTGCTACTGTGAGTGAGGCAGTAGGCAGGATGCGGGTGGGGAAGGCGGCAGGTGTGTCTGGGTTGACTGCCGAAATGTTGAAGGCCTCAGGAGATACTGGGGTGAGTTTAGTCACTGACCTGATAAACAGGAATATATATGAGTGTGTTGTCCCAGATGATTGGCTGAGGAGTGTAATTGTAAATGTGTACAAGGGAAAGGGTGATGCCCTGGAAAGGGGAAATTACAGAGGTATAAAGCTCTTAGATCAGATAATGAAAGTAATGGAGAGAGTTCTAGAAGGTATGATTAGAGAAAGAGTGAATATCGATGAGATGCAGTTTGGGTTTATGCCAGGCAGGGGGACCACTGATGCCATATTCATTGTTCGACAGCTTCAGGAAAAATATATTGGAAAGAAAAGGGAATTGTATTTTGTTTTTGTTGATTTGGAAAAGGCCTTTGACAGAGTCCCTAGAGAGGTGGTGAAGTGGGCAATGAGAAAGCTAGGGTTGGAAGAGTGGCTGGTTAGGGTGGTTATGGCCATGTACATTGGTGCTCACACCCAGGTAAGAGTGAATGGATGAGTTTTCCGTGAATGTTGGAACGCATCAGGGGTCAGTTTTGAGTCCCTTGTTGTTCATCACGGTGCTTGAAGCCCTCTCACGTGACTTCAGAGATGGACTCCCATGGGAGATGTTGTATGCTGATGATTTGGTGTTGATTGCGGAGAATCAAAAGGAGGCAGAGGAAAGATTTAAGAAGTGGAGAGATGGTATGGGGCACAAGGGCTTGAGGGTGAATGCAGATAAAACAAAAGTGATGATATCTAGGGTTGGTGGCGGTACAATCAGAAAAGAGGGAGAGTGGCCATGTGCAGTTTGCCACAAGGGTGTGGGAAGCAGTTCCATCTTGTGTAGTGTTTGTGGTAAGTGGGTGCACAAGAGATGTAGTGGTATTAGAGGTAGACTGCGAGATGATGCTGATTTCATGTGTGCGGCGTGTCGGGGAGAGCAGGTGGAGATTGTTAGGCGTGAGAGGGTTGAACTTGTAGGTGAGTCTCGAGTGTGCGGAGGAGTTTCGTTATTTGGGAGACATGTTATGTGCCGGAGGTGGGGCTGGAGTTAGCTCGGTTGCTAGGGTGAGAAGTGGTTGGAAGAAGTTCAGGGAGCTGTTGCCTCTCCTGACATTGAGAGGACTCTCCTTACGTGCTAAGGGGTCTTTGTATGCAGCTTGTGTTAGGAGTGTGATGCTGTTTGGTAGTGAGACCTGGGCAGTAAAGGAAGAGGATATTTGCAGGTTTAAACGTACAGAAATGACAATGATTAGGTGGATGTGCAGTGCGTCCCTGCGTGCAAGGCCTGGGGGGGGCTGGGTTTATGATGGAAGAGTTGAGAGGTAGGATGGGACCGGAGTGTATTGGTGTTGTGATGAGGAGATGTAGGCTGAGTTGGTTTGGACATGTGGAGATGATGGGGGATGATAATTGGGTACAAAGGGTGAGAGGTGTTAATATTGGGGGAGGGGTTGGGAGGGGTAGACCGAGAAAGACATGGGACGAGGTCATTAAGTGTGGCTTAAGGGTTAAGGAACAGGGAGGCAGTCAGGGATCGAGCAGCGCGGAGAGCCGCCATTAGGTGACCAAGGCCGACGCATGCAAGCATGTTGGAGCCAACAAAAACGAAAACGATGTTTTCCACAACTAACATGAAGGGAAGATAACCTAACCCAACAAAATACTGTATACAGTACAGTGATCACTCACGTATCCGAGCCTCGACACTTTCAAAACCTTCATACTGAATAACAAAATTAATATTTAATAACAAATATATACTCAAAAGAAAGAACTATTAATTTTGTGCGCATGGTGAAACTCATGCGGTGACTGGTAGGTGGCAGTGCAAATCAAAACGATAATCTGCCGCCCCTATGCATATGGCTGGGAAAGTCAGGGAAGACTTTAAGACCCTCACTGATTACTGGGAGCACCCAAATGCTATACCATCCTTCCAAAAGGCCTCAAGCTTCCTCCAAGAACTTCGTGGATGTTCATCAGAAGTCAGAGCAAATGGGCGTTCAAATAAGCAAACAACTGACACTTCTTCAAGCCGACCACTCCAGTAACCGCCTTCACCAGCAAGCAGCCAACCATCTACCTCAACAGGACCTCACCCAACCACAATACCCATAAGTGACAATGACAGTGAGGATAAGATTGAGGAGGCAGGCTTGTAAATTGGTGACTAATGTAATGCACCTATACTGTATAGACCACTTTTTGTCTAAAATACTACTGTATACTGTATTTGTCATTACTGTATTCAAATTTTTGGCAAAATCTGACCTTCCTTTGGCCTAATTAGTTTGGATATGTGAGTGACTACTGTACTCTAATCTGGCCTCATATAAAGGCCTATTTTGGCGAGGTCAATGGGATTGGATTAGAATCAAGCAGGACTGCTGATCCAGAAGGGTCACACTAAAACAGTCCAGCAGTCTCGGATCGGCTTGTCCTGTTGCTATGGCGACACCCCACTGCCCCACCTGATTGAGAACAAAATGATGGCGGTTGATATTTCAAACAGATGACTTGGTCAGCAGTAACTCTGCTCTCATTTTCAGCAATACGGTCCAATTACTGATGAAACCAGACACAGCTGAGCCCCTTATACCCACCTTAGTAATTGGCAGCATCATTTTATCAGTATATAATTTAAAAAAACAAGTAAATACGGCACTTACAATGAAGAAGCTGACGCTATACAGTATTTGTTTTGGTGTGATGTCACAATCCAGGATCGCCCAATTCAGTCCACCTCGGGGAGGTGGATTGCCTCAAATCAATCTGGGATCATCTTTCACTCCAATCCAGGACCAGGACTGTGCCTTGCCAAAATAGGATCAGCTGTCGGGATTCACTTTATCTCGATCCACGATCAATTCAGGATTAACCCTTCTCTCGCCAAAACATGCCTTATCAGTCTATCCATAAATGGTTTTCTGGCTTACAGGAAACCATTAGGCTTGTGATTCAAAACAGAGCCATCTGACAAGGAAAGAAGAGTAATAAGAAGTGAAAGGAAAGATGAGAGAAATAGGATAAGAGGAGGGCAGACAGAAAAAGAATGATAATAGTGAAGGAAGAAGTAGGCAGCACTACATCAAGTGGGTGAATGATGGTCATCACCATCTACCACTGGAAACAAAATCCATTCCACAAAACAGTCATCAGCAGAGCAAAAGGAACATGGATAATAACAAGGAAACAACATCAACAGGAAATATAATTTATGCTCGTAAAGGCAGTAAAAGACACAAAGTGGTAGGTGGTGGCGACCATCATCCACTCACTTGATGTTGTGCTGCCTATTTCTTCCTTAGCCTTAATCATTCTTTTTCTATGCCTGCCCTCCCCTCTTCCTATTTCTCCCATCTTTCCTGTCACTTCTTATTGCTTTTCTTTCCTTTACAGGTGGCTTTACATTGAGTGACTAACCAAATGGCTTCCTGTAAGCCAAGAAACCATTTACAACGCTGGGTGGTAACCATATAACCAAATCATACGTGCTCCCTACGTGTCAACAAGTGAGTTGGTGGAGGGTTAGTGACCCTCCCTGTAAAACAAATAACTCAACGGGATTATGGCGTCTGGCAATAGATGGACAGATAGAAAAAAGTAAATTAACTTGGGTACATTTAAATACATTTGGGTACATCTCATCCTGGTACCATAAATATTAGGATCTGCTGTACCACTATTTTCATTTTTTTTTGGTCCATTTTTGGCCTTATTTTGGGTGTTTTATTTTTGGAGACTTTATTTTATTTTATTTTTTTCCCAAGAGGAAATGCCCTTGAAACATTTTCATAACACTCTCCCTTGAAACAAAGGCAACTCGAAATAAGATTTTAAAACAAAACCGAAACTGACCTCATACATACAAATAACCAACCTAGCCTAACTGGAGGGGTCAAATATCGAAAAGAAAAGAATTCGGTAAGAATATAAATTGCACAATGAAATAATATTTTTTTCTTTATCGCTGGACCAATATAACTTCAGGGAAAAATACAATGAAACTGGCAGATTGAAGTACAGGACATCCAAACATTTTCCCTCTTCCATTACACTGGACACAAGCTACAAGGCTTAAAGAATGTGATAACAATGGGGGAAACATTTCAGAAGGAAAGGGTCATTTACCACCCTGAAATATCTGGAAAATACACTTAAAATGGAATAATACTAACTGAATTGGAAAGGTCTTTCTGCTGCTAAGAGTCAAGCATACAGTTACCGCATTTGGGCAAATGAAATGACAAGCTATGAGGAAATTTTGGCTGATCTTGTCATAACTTTGCAATATCTGTGAATGGGAAACCTCCTACGCTTGGTTTACGTAAAATATCGTGATTATTTAAATGAGAGCCAAATTACATTGACAAATAAAAGCCATGGAACACTGAAAATATGACTTATGGTCATGTTACTTATCCACCAACAGCCTTATAAAGGACGAAGTAGAAATTCAAGGAAATCTGGTAGGAAATTTCTAAACATATATTAGTACATAGTTTAGTATTTTCCATGTCCAACAAAATTATACTTACTTTTTTTTTTT
>JAGKTI010027486.1:0-13240 GCA_018397915.1 Birgus latro | reverse complement strand
AGTCTCGCTTCAGCTTCAGCACTTCCAGCTCGTGTTTTTCATGTGCCTCACGCTCGGCATGCTCGTGTTCTTCACGTGCCTCGCGCTCGGCACGCTCCTGTCCACGTACTTCACACTCATGTTCATGTTCTCTCTCACGTGCCTCAATCTCAGCACGCTCTTGTTCTTCACGTGCCTTGCGCTCGGCACGCTCGTATTCACATACGTTCTGCCATTCCTCCCGCTCAATTTTCCTCTCTTCACGGGCGGCATTCTCGTGTTGTTGCTCGTAATTGAAGCGCGACAGGACATAATCTCGAATTTCCTGGGGGTTAGTAAGCCCCATATCCTTAGCTTCTTCCACATATGCACTGGATTCCATTGTGCTCAGTTTGAGACTGAGTGACTAAATTAAGAGTAAGTGAGTAATTTGGTAATAATTCCAAGCTAGGAATTTATCCTGGAATGAGGTCGCCAGATGTCAGGGGGAAAATGTAATTCAGGAGGAAAATGTAATACTGTATAATTGAAGTATACAATGTATAACTATGTGTGCTAGGAATGACTATCGAGTCATTTATTACGAGAGAATAGACTCGTGAAATCAAGTGGCAATTTCACTTTTATGCTGGCTTACTTCGCCAATTCTCTAGAGCCGGGAATTTTTAGTCTTTCTCAACGGTACACAGCAGAGACTAGACGCTCAAGTAGGCTGTAATATTGTACCGTTGGCCTCTGAGAAAGTTAGTTTCACCCCTTAACATTCAAAATAATAATAATAATAAACAGGATCTTGGCTGAGCCAAACTCCTAGCTAGCACAATGGATTTAAGGATTAATGCCAAAAGCTGGCCTAAGTACCAGTCGTAATTAACCCGCCGAGTCCCGACCGTTTTTTTACCCAGCCTACCCTCAGATCCCGACCGAATTTCGACTTTTTGTTTTTTGGCTGAAACCATCGCTTTTGGTGAGAAACATCGAAAATTCAAAGTGAAATCGTGATCCTGAGGTAAAAAATGTTCATACAGGTGTTGCACAATCTTATGTTTTCCTTCTATTTCAGGGTACCTGGCTAAGAAAACGAACTATGGAAGGGTTGACTAACTCAATCCACTTTAAACTACGTATTTATTTCATTTATTTGGTACGAATTTATGTGTAGTAAAAGTCTATAATGGTTTTCACACAATAATATAGGCGTTTATAAGCATTGTTCACTTACCCAAAACCCCAGTATATGGCACCTTCCTTTATGACAGTACCACCTCATCACTTCTGTTTGTTTCTACCTCTGGCTTCTTTGTTTCTTTGTCCTCCACCTCAAAAATCACTTTCACCATGAATTTCGTCATTAGAGAGACTGTGGGGCAACATGCCTTTACTGGCTAGGTTGCTGCTAACAGGTGAATTACCCAGTGTGGGGGGAGGGGAGAAGGGGGGGTTAGGAGGGGCCAGGCAGTATCCCCGCTTGACAGCAGGTAGAGGAAGGTCTCCCACATATGCCTACCAAAAATCACCCACGAATGTTGAAAAATGTGCACACAATGGGCCTTGCAGTTGCGTGATGTACGTTGTATGTCGTTGGGTCTGTCCGCGGAAAAAAGTAGCGACGTACACCGTACGTCGATGGGACTCGGCAGGTTAATATAAAGAGTTGTGCTAACGTGGAGTAGCAAAAGTGTAGTAAATATGTGGGGAAATTAAACACGACTGTTACATTTAACAAAGCTCAAGAAAACGAACTGTGAATTTATTGAATACAAGAAAATAAATTTACGTTATATGACTCCAATTCAAATCAAGAAAGGGAAACGCACTCACTCAAACACTCAGACAAATAGCTAAATAACCCAAAAACTTAGGCCTAGGAAAACAAAAGAAAATACTGATTGGTATAGGTGAGACCGTGCTGCTGTCGATCACCAAGCAGGTGGAAGCTTCGGGAATTCACGCCAATACAAGCTGAGATCTGAAATCGCTAAGAAAAGTGATCACTCGAGCTTTTGTAAAGCATGACCCACACGCTCCGTGACTAGAAACAGACTGACTCTGTTTCCGAGTGTCTGACGCAAGGGCGTGTGAAAGGGTGTGGCCGGACAATGGCCAGAGAGGAAGAAGCGATAATTCAGAAATTATCGCTCAGAGGAATGCACCGTCTGCACATAAAGACAATCACTCGCGAAAGAATGACAAAAGTTTTGACAACTTGATGCAAATATAAGTACGCGAGCGGACGGTTGAGAGAATGAGCGAAATCTCATGCATTTCAGAATCATTTGTTGCTCCCGCAAAATCACTCGATGTCACAATTTATGTTACATAATTTTACGATGTAGAAAATTTATGACAAGTACACAATAATTCACTCAGAGCAGGGGTTCGCAACCTTTTGTTCCTCTGTACCCCTTGGGCATTCCGACAGGTTCCAATGTACCGTATCTATAAAAAGGAACAAAAATTGATAAAATTATATTAGCTTTGTATTATTATATTATGAAATCTGTATGCGCAGAGTATATATATTTTTTTCGCCGGAAATGATATTATTCTAGCATTAACCTAACCAAAAAATCTAACCTGACCTTTCTATTGGCCCCCAAATGCATAAAGGTTAGTTTAGGTTAGGTTTTTGGTTATGTTAATGACAAAAAAATCCACTTGTGAACAGAAAAAAAAACACACAATGAACCATATGATGATAGGAACCCAAAACTACCATTAGAACTGAGGTCCCAGCTGTGGTGCGAGTCCTTAATATTGACCAAAGTTACCTATACATAACAAGAACAATAAATGAAGCGACAAGAATATCCAAAATTAATTTTAAAAATGTATTTTTTAAAGATAATATCGATACGACAGTAAAAATACATTCTTTTTATTTATTTTGGAAATTCTTGTCTTTTCATTTATTCTATCTATCTATCTATTGCCAGACGCCATAATCCTGTAAGGGGTGGCCATTTGACTCTGAGTTATTTGTTTTACAGGGAGGGGCACTAACCCTCCACCAACCCACTTGTTGACACGTAGGGAGCACGTATGGTTTGGTTATATGGTTACCACCCAGCGTTGTAAATGGTTTCTTGGTTTACAGGAAACCATTTGGCTTGTCACTCAATGTAAAGCCACCTGTAAAGGAAAGAAAAACAATAAGAAGTGACAGGAAAGATGGGAGAAATAGGAAGAGAGGAGGGCAGGCTCAGAAAGAGAATGATAAAGGCTAAGGAAGAAGTAGGCAGCACTACATCCAGTGAGTGGATGATGGTCGCCACCACCTACCACTACTTCATTTATTATTCTTAATATATATAGTAATCATTTTATGCAACACTTGCAACAAAGCTACGGCAACAGTGCTGGTGACGAGTAATGTTAACACACCTTCACTAGCTGTGAGCTTCAGCGGGACTGAGTGACTCAGACATTATCGGGTGGTACCATCGCTGCCTCGAGTCGCCGTATGCTTAACTGATCGTTTCACCTGCAATATAGATTGTGGGCCCCTGGAAGTCACATAAGAGTGAGAAAAAAAAAATAAATGATATAGTCTCCTCACTGATAATATTAATAAAAGTTTTGACTACTGAAATGAAGAAATTGATAAAAACACGATTTTGTGCAATCAGACTGTAGATTGGAACACCATGTATTGTACACCATGGTTATTCTCTCAGACCCCTATGTACCCCCTGAGAAGTGCAAATGTACTCTTTGGGGTACATAAAACCCCAGGTTGGGAACCCTTGACTCAGAGGTATTTCAAACTGATTTAGCTTATAGGTCTATCAATACTGTATATTAAAGATTTATAATTTATTTGTATATAAAAATAGATTATATTCATGAAATTTTCTTACACCTTTTGGTATGGGAACTTCCGTGTTTTTCTTTGCGTCTGTTTTTCCTTATGTTTTTCTTTACTTTGTTTTTCCTTTACCTACTTTTCTTGTTTTTTGGGTGTTTGCATTTTTCCTATGTGTGTTTCTTTACTTGTATCGTCTTGTGCGACTTTCTTTACTTGTGTGTCTTTCTTTACTTAAGTGTCTTTCTTTACTTGTGCGTCTTTCTTTACTTGTGTGTCTTTCTTTACTTGTGTGTCTTCTTTACTTGTGTGTCTTCTTTACTTGTCTTTCGTTTTTTTGTCTTCTTTGTGTGTGTCTTTCTTTACTTGTGTGTTGCGTTTCTTTACTTGTGTTGTGTTTCTTTACTCGTGTTATGTTTCTTTACTTGTGTGTTGTGTTTCTTTACTTGTGTATTGTGTTTCGTTACTTGTGTGTTGTGTTTCTTTACTTGTGTGTTGTGTTTCTTTACTTGTGTGTTGTTTCGTTACTTGTGTGTTATGTTTCTTGTGTGTTGTGTTTCTTGTGTGTTGTGTTTCTTGTGTGTTGTGTTTCTTTATATGTGTGTTGTGTTTCTTTATATGTGTGTTGTGTTTCTTTACTTGTATGTTGTGTTTCTTTACTTCTGTGTTGTGTTTCGTTACTTGTGTGTTGTTTCGTAACTTGTGTGTTGTCTTTCTTTACTTGTGTGTTGTGTTTCGTTACTTGTGTGTTGTGTTTCGTTACTTGTGTGTTGTGTTTCGTTACTTGTGTGTTGTGTTTCTTTGCTCGTGTGCGTTTCTTTGTCTGTTTCTTTACTCGTGTGTTTTTTTCTTGTGTTTATTTCTTTACCTGTGTGTTTCTTTACTTGTTTGAGTTTCTTTACTCGTGTGTGTGTGTGTATATATATATATATATGTGTGTGTGTGTGTGTGTTACTTGTGTGTCTTTCTTTACGTGTGTGTGTGTGTTACATGTGTGCGTGTTTCTTACACGTGTGTGTGTACACGTGTTTGTTTTTCCCTACTTGCGCTTACCTAGCTGTATCTTAACAGCAATGAGTCAAGCTCGTACTGTCCCGTGTATTAAATCACTTAACGTACATATCCTTAAATTCATGAATTGTTTCGGCACACACTGTTTCATTTGGTAGCGCATTCCACTCATCAATTGTCCTATTTGGGAAACTGAATTTCCTTTCGTCTTTATCACCTCTCTTTTTATGCAGTTTTTTGCAATATCCCCTTGCTGATGCTTCCCCATAGGTTATAAACTCATTTATGTCAATTTTCTCTTTCCCTGAGATGCATAGCATAATTATGCTCCTCTTTTCCTTCTCTCTTGTAGTGTTGGTAGATTCTACTCTTTCTTTGTAGCGTAGCTCCCTTAATCTTGGTACCCATCTTGTAGTGACCCTTTGTACTTTTTCAATCTTATGTATGTGTTTTTTGAGATAAGGACTCCAGACTACTGATGCATAGTCCAGGGTTGGTCTGATGAATGATCTTATTATCTTTCTCAGCATGTCTTCATTTGTGTATGTGAATGCTATTCTCATATTAGCAAGCAGTGTATATATGTTCCGTACCTTCTCACTGATGTGGTTAGCCGGAGGTAGTCTATTATTGACAATCACTCCTAGGTCCTTCTCTCATTCTGATATGTGTAGGGTTGAACTTCCTAACTTATAATCCCAATCAGGTCTTCTTCCACTTTTACCAAACTTAATTACATGACACTTGTCTGCACTGAATTCCATTTGCCATTTATTGCTCCATTCATGAAGTTTATTAAATTCTTCTTGTAGCTCTCTCTCCAAATGTCTGTGTTAGTAATTCTTTGCGGTTTTGTATTACCAGCAAACATATTTAGATAGCTTCCATTTCCATTGTTACTGTCTATGTCATTTATATATACTAAAAACACAATTTGTGCCAGCACTGAGCCCTTTGGAACTCCGCTAGTCACTTCCCTCCATGACGAGTACTTACCCCTCAATACTGTTCTCATTTCCCTCTTTCTGAGAACATCTTGCATCCAACAGTACAAGTTGCCTCGGAATCCTCCTTACGAGTACGGTACAATTTCCATTAAAGTCTTTAGTGTGGTACTCTGTCAAATGATTTCTTTGAAATCTAAATAGATATTATCCAACCATCCTTCTCTTTTCTGTAATGTTTCTGTAACTCTATCCTAGTAGCTTAATAGAATAGTAACACATGATTTTCCCTTTCTAAAACCGAATTTATTGTATTCTTCTAGATGGTTTACCCAAACTTTTCTTATCAGCTTTTCTAGTATCGTACAACACTGATCAGTGATACTGGTCGGTAGTTGAGTGGATTCTGTCTATTTCCTTTCTTGAACCGGGGAACAATGTATGCTTTCTTTCAAATATCAGGTAGGTTTCCTTGACCTAAGGATTCCTTGAATATTAAATATATTTGTCTTCTTAACTCTTTTGCACATTCATGTAGTACCCAACCTGCAGTTTTATCAGGACCATTTGCTTTTCCTTTGTCTAATTTACTTAACTCTTCCAGTCCTTTTTGTGATATTTGTATATATGGTTATATGTGTGGGCATGCATGTTCCATATCATCTCTCAATATTATTACTTTTCCTTGTGTATAGATGATGCCTTCGTCCTTCATGGACTATATTTCATCTTTAACTTTGGTTTTGCTTTGGGTGTAGCTGAAAAATATCACTACTTATATTTTTAATGTCTTCCTCAAACTGTCTTTGAGCTTCTCTCCTTATCCTTTTATACTCGTTTCTTGCCTGTTTATAGTTGTTATATGCCTCTCACTTTTGTGTCTTCTGTATCTATTCCACAGCAAGTCTCTTTATTCTTTGGCTTTTTTATATTCTGTATTAAACCATTTTTTTTTTAATCACTGTTTCTTTGCTCTGTGGGATGTAATTTTGGACTCCTATTTCATAAAATTCATAGAATTTTCTATATTTAATTTTTAAATCTTGTCCTCTAAGCTCTTTTTCCCAATTTATTTCTAAGAAGTACTTCTTTAGGTCATGGCAGTTGCCCTTTTTGTAGTTTATGCTCATTTTGTTACTCTCATTACTGTTAACTATGTCATATGCAACCCCAAAGTTGCAGTTTAATACTGCATGGAGGGTGATACATTACATTGTCAATATCATTTTCTTGCCTAGTAAATACGTATAAGATCTAGTACTGATAGATCACAAGTCCTCTTTTTCTGGTGTTTTCCTTTACATGTTTTGTTAGGAAAAACTCCAGCACAAGATCCAGGGGCTTTTTGTCCTAACAGCTTTCGTGGCCTCTTACATATAGAGCAGGGGTTCTCAACCTTTTTAATCTTATGTACCCCTTGAAGTCTTTCAGTATTGGTCACGTACCCCTTACCCACGTAATTGAAAACCACAAACTTGGCCGTGAAACCATTACCAGTTATTATGGCTGCAGTGTAGGCACATGACTTCGTAGCCGCAAGCAAAATCCATGACAACTTAAACAAGGAAAAAAAAAAATCAGACTACAAATACCCTGGAAACCATGAAGCAGATCTCAGCGTACCTGAGGGTGAGGGTAGTGAGGGAAGAGTGGTGAGTGGGTGACAGTGAGAGGCAAACAGTGTGTCTCACTTTGGTACCTGTTCGGTACGCGTGAGGAGAGACGTGATCGATAGAAAACGGGCAAGGGTGACTACTGTATTATGGGTTTGCAAGGTTGTGTGACAAGTGTAGTCCAAGACAGGTTTCTCTCAAATGACATAACTCCAAGAGTTTCCTTGTTAACGCTGTCACTTAGTGTCCTTGTTCTAGTGGAGGACACATCTAGCCTAGCACATGTAGGCCACTTTCTACAAACAGGTTTGCAGTTATTCAAAACCGAAGTATTTTGAGAAACCTGTCACGTACCCCCAAAATTCCTCTCACGTACCCCTAGGGGTACGCGTACCCCAGGTTGAGAACCCCTGATCTAGAGTATTCCAATTTATATTTGTATTCAAATCTCCAGTTAACATAATTCTCTCAGATTTCCTTTCACTTCAATGTAGTAATGCTCTTAAACTCTGAATTGTACTTTCTGCCAGGTCTTCATATTCGCCTCTTTCCCAGGTGTTTGTTTTGGGTGGCATGTATAAATAAACTACAATTACTTTCCCATCAGATGAGTTAATCTCTACTGCAATCAGTTCTACTTTTGACGGTATATCTAGTTCTATTTCTTTGATTTGTAGATTTTTCTTTAATATTATGATTTCTCCCCCTTTTCTTTTACATTTCTGTCTCTTCTCCATATATTGAATTCCTCTAAGTTTAGGGTATCGTTTGATATCTTTGGGGTTAATTTGTTTCAGTTACTCAAATAATATGTGGTTCCATTCCTTTGGTATAGCCTTTCATCTTCAATAATTTAGATGCCATTCCATCCACATGTGAGTACATCAACTTAATCATATTGTTTATACGTTTGACATAACTTGAGTCTACTACCTTCCTTCTTTTTATTCCCTGCTGGTTATGTACCACTTCTGTACCTGCAATCCAATTACCTTGTAAAAAAAATGTACTCCTCTCTTCCTCTAATCTTTCCTCATTCTTTGCTTTTGCTTCCTCCTTCCTCCCCTTTAGTGTTCCCAGTTCCTCTTGAGTTAGTCATCTTTTTATCTATACTTTTTTAAATTCCTCTTTTTCCATGAATTTGTTGGCATTTTTAAACATTTCCTCTACAGTGTTTGCATTCTTGACGGTTACTTTCAGGGGCCTTGACTTACTTCTCTCATATTTCCCTAGCCTTTTATGTTCTTCTATATCTTTATCACAGACCTCTGATACTTGCTTCAGTGTGTTCACTTTATTTTCCAATCTCCTTTTTATCCACTGAGATTCTGGTTTTTTTTTTTCTTCATCTATGCCACTGATTACTGTAGATTTGTTAATCTCTACAGCTTCCTTGACTAATTTTGGGTTGTTTTATATGACTTCTTTCACTTTCTTTCTTAGGCTTTTTTCTTTTACCTTTGTATCTAAATCTTTCTTTACTTTCACCATTTCAGCATAAGTAGTTTGTGCCTCATGTTTGTAATTTCTCACCATTTCATTTACCTGTGTTATTTTCTCTTCAGTATTACTACTTTGGTCTAACAGACTGCTTGTTTGCCTGATTTTCTCCGTATAATTTCTGAAGTCAACCATAATTCTCTCATGGTTGACAACTGTACATCCCATTTCACTAGCCTTCGTTCTCTTTGAATTTACCTCAGCTGGTAGTTCATCTGCTGTTGTGTCTTTTCTGTTTGTTTCCTTTATTAATTCATCATTTTTTTTCCTTCTATTTGTGTAGCTCATTCTTGATTTCATCGATTTCTAGCTATCTCCAGTCTATTTACATTTTCAACTAACTAATCGTAAGTTTCCTTTTCAACCAGTTGTGCGTAGAAGTCATCATTTTGTTTTTTACCTTTTTCACTTCTCTTAGCACCTTCTAAAGGCTTCTTTCCAAAGTATGAAGCCATCTTAAAGAATAGATAATCTCTGCTTACAGTAGTTGGATCACTGCCGTCTGCTGGCCTTGGTGTTGTCCAGCTGACGTACGGAAACTCAGCACATTCCTAGACACTGATTTATAGATGTTTACTTACTTTTGGCTACACTTTTTTGCTATTAATTGTTTTACTACGCTGGATCATCATTTAAATTGGCCTTAACGAGCTTGACCCATAAATAGATACAACTTAGGTATCTCCAGAGGGAAGCTCTGATATACTTCCCATTCGTCTGTTGTCTCTCCCGTGTGTTTCTCTACACGTGTGTGTGTGTGTGTGTGTGTTTCTTTACACGTGTATGTGTGTGTGTGTTTCTTTACACGTGTGTGTGTGTGTGTGTGTGTGTGTATGTGTGTGTGTCTTAACACGTGTGTGTTGTGTGTTTCTTTACATGTGTATGTGTGTGTGTGTGTGTGTGTGTGTTTCTTTACCTGTGTGTGTGTTTCTTTACTTGTGTGTGTCTCTTTACGTGTGTGTGTATGTGTGTTTCTTTACTTGTGTGTTTCTTCAATTGTATGTTTACTTTGCTTTCTTATCTACGCGTTTATGTATTAACTTAAATCTAGTGACAAGCCTAATGGTTTCCTGTAAGCCTGGAAACCATTTAGAACGCAGGGTGGTAACCATGTAACCAACCTATACGCGTCCCCTACGAATTAGCAAGTGAGTTTGCGGAAGGTTAGTGCCCCTCCCCGTAAAACAGTTAACTTGGAGTCAGATGGCCACCCCTTGCGGGATTATGGAGTCTGGCTATAGATAGATAGACATAACTTCCGTAGGTTTCCGTGTCTGGGTGTGCAGCTGTTCAGAGGTCAATCTCCACGCATCAATCTTCCCCAGACCACCGTTCAAGTCCGCAAGAAGTGGTCCCTTTTCCAGCACCTGGCCCTCGTGTCGAAGAAGACCAAGGACCACTACCACTACCACTGGCACAGGGTGTTTAGCAAGGACGGTGTCAGAGTCATTGTGTTCGACAGGCACGACCACAAGAACATCATCACAGGACCGGAAAGATAGTTTCCTCTTAAAATTTTGTGAGGCATTTGTTTCAGATAGGCTTAATTACAACAAGAGGTTATTTAACACCTTTAATATTTGCATTGTTTTTGTCTTAAGCTTAACTCCCTTGAGAATTTTTTTTTAATTCTCCGTTTTAATACTGGAGAAACTTTCTGTGGCAGTGGTGAGGCAGTCTTCATTTAGTCCTTCCATACGATGGACATCAAACAGCAGTCGTGTGAAGGTAACAAGAGTGAATTGATCAGTCACGTCGACGGACTGAAAGGCTTAATGGCAGTAAATGAAATAAAATAAAAATTAATACCCAGGCTGCATAGGCTTCTATACAGGCAGAGAGAGTTAGTACCTATAGACCATTCACTTTAACTTTGCGAAACTTTCTCCTTTTGCAACATTTCTTGCTGGTAAGTGGCGGAATAAGACAGTACTACTGCTCTATGTCCTTTCCATAGCGTATTTCCTGACTAGCAACATATCTAATTTCAATATCTTCTTACAATTCTCCATTCAAAATGGAGAGAATAGAGTTTTACACCTACTTCAAGTGAACATAGAATAGCGGAACAAAAATCTCATTTCACTCGATACCTGAAGAAGATGCTTGACAATTTTTCATTTCCCCCACAGGTATTGAGTGAACTGATGGAGGCTCTTACAATGGCCAGAGATGACAATAAAATCTTTGTAAGTGTCACCACTGCTACGGGAGATTATTACTGTGGGGGACTGGCAAAGGGAGTCATCACCTTCACTAAGCAACCAGAGATGCTGGTCTCTGAAGCTGTTCCTATGTAAGTACACCATTTGTTTATCCATAGTCAGCTATATATTCTCATTTCATTTATTCTATTTCAGGGAGCTGCTGTCTCTACTAACATTAAGATAGTTCGTTTGTTCGTTGATTTCCCCCCCCCCCCAAAAGAAGGGGGGCTGGGCCACCTCGTAGCCCAGTGCGATGATATTCGTCTAATTACTATATCGGAGGGGGTTTTGACTTAACTAGAATAATTGAAATATGCGGAGTGTTAAATGTGGCGTTGTGAATGATGGATGTGGCTACGTTGCATACTGTGTGAACGTGTGTGGCAAGAGGGGAGGTGGGTGTTATATCGGGGTCTGGGTAAGTGGCGCCACCTCTGATGGTGGCTGTCGCTCTGCATTTAATAATATAGTGTAAAAGGGGGAAGGGGGCCTCTGTTCCGTGATAGCTGCAAGTTGCATTCCTGATGTTGCTGATTACTTGATCTCGTGATAAGTAGCCGAGGCGGAGACGGTGTGTGTAGGTGAGAGGTCTACTGGGTGTGTGTGTGGGTAGCGGAATTTGTTTATATTTGTTGCACTGACGTGCCAGATAGCGGAAGTGGAGCCTTGGTTGACATGGTGTTCTTCTTGTTTTGTGAGAGTGGGTGTTATTGTTCTTATGTCGTGTTTTGTCTGTGTTACGGTCGGTGGTATGTGTATATCTACCTGTGGGTGTGTTTGGCTGCGTGGTCAGCTCGTTCGCTGTCGTGTATGTTTACGTGACTGAAGATCCAGTGTAATGTGATTGTTCTACCTATTTGTGCAATGTTGTGTACTGTGTTGTTTATTATGGAGATGATGTGTCTGTTGTTGCATTGTTTGTGTGCGCGTAGTGTTTGTTGGCAGTGAGTCTGTGTGTATGTTTATGTGTGTCACGAATTTTCTACATCGTAACGTTATGTTAAGTAAATCGTGACATCGAGCGATAATTTTTGAATTGTCGGTTCCGCCCTGAACCGTTATACGCCCGTCACCCGTCGCGCCATCTTCCCGCGCTCGCCGCGCTAAGTATTCAAATCGGAGCTCAGTCTCTCTGTAGACACGGTCTGCGCACTACGCCTCGCAAAAGGCTCGAGTGATTTTCTGATTTCAGATCTCGGCTTGTGTTGGCGTTTGTCATAGCACCCACCTTTTTGGTGATCGTCGCAGCAGCTCGGTTTCATCCATACCGATTAGTATTTTCTTGTTTTTCCTAGGCTTAAGCTTTTTGAGATATTTAGCTGTTTGTTTGAGTGAGTGAGTGCATTCCCTTCCTTTGATTTGAATTGGAGTCCTGTAACGTAAATTTATTTGCTTGTATTTAATAAATTTACAGTTCGTTTTCTTGAGCTTTGTTAAATGTAACAGTCGTGTTTAATTTTCCCACTTATTTAATATAGTTTTGCTACTCCACGTTAGCACAACTCTTTGTATTAAATCACGACTGGTACTTAGGCCAGCTTTTGGCATTAATCCTTAAATCCGTTGTGCTAGCTAGGAGTTTGGCTCAGCCAAGATCCTGTTTATCTTTATTATTATCATTTTTGATTGTTAAGGGGAGAAACTAACTTTCTTAGAGGCCAACGGTACAATATTACAGCCTAATTGAGCGTCTAGTCTCTGCTGTGTACCGTTGAGAAAGTCTATAAATTCTCGACTCTAGAGAATTGGCGAAGTGAGCCAGCATAAAGTGAAACCGCTGCTCGATTTCACAAGTCTATTCTTTCTCAGTAAATGACTCGATAGTCATTCTTAGCACACATAGCTATACATTGTATACTCGAGTTATACAATATCTTTATCCCTTTAAAAACATAAATTTCCCCTGACAATGTGCGTCTGTGTAACTGTTGTGTTGGTGTCTGTTAGTGCCTCCACAATGGCTACTAGTTCAGTTTGTACTGTGGATGCTCTGTTGGAGATCCTGGCGGCGAATTCTTTTCCGTTGCAGGTGAATGCAGCTGCAGCTTTTGGTTCTACTGAACAGTCTGTAAAGTTGACTGTATTTTGGTCTGTGATGGTTGCGATTCTTTTTAGTGCTTCTTGGCGTAGTGTGTGTGTGTGTGTGTGTGTGTGTGTGTGTGTGTGTGTGTGTGTGTGTGT
>JAGKTI010027485.1:0-13241 GCA_018397915.1 Birgus latro | reverse complement strand
CACGGGAGTCCATCTCTGAAGTCACGTGAGAGGGCTTCAAGTACCATGGTAAACAACGAGGGACTCAAAACTGACCCCTGATGCACACCAACATTCGCGGAAAACTCATCACTCAAATCTCCATTCACTCTTACCTGGGTGCGAACATCCACATATATGGCCATAACCACCCTAACCAGCCACTCTTCCAGCCCAAGCTATCTCATTGCCCACTTCACCACCTCTCTAGGGACTCTGTCAAAGGCCTTTTCCAAATCAACAAAAACTAAATACAGTTTCCTTTTCTTTCCAATATGTTTTTCCTGAAGCTGTCGAACAGTGAATATGGCATCAGTGGTCCCCCTGCCTGGCATAAACCCAAACTGCATCTCATCAATATTCACTCTCTCTCTCTAATCATATGCTCTAGAACTCTCTCCATCACTTTCATTAGCTGATCTATGAGCTTTATACCTCTATAATTTCCTCTTTCCAAGGCAACACCCTTCCCTTTGTACACGTTTACAATTACACTCTTCAGCCAATCATCTGGGACAACAGGCTCTTATATAATCATATTTATCAGGTCAGTGACTTACCTCACCCCAATATCTCCTGAGGCCTTCAACATCTCGGCAGTCAACCCAGACACACCTGCTGCCTTCCCCATCCACATCCTGCCTATTGCCTCACTCACAGTAGCAGTGTCAACCAAAGCCCAAGGGCCAAACACTGGATCTGCTGGCTCCAAACCTTCCCTATTCCAGTCAAACTCCTCATTCAACAACCGGCTATAATGCTCTCTCCATGCAACTTTAATATCCCCACTGTTCACCACTACCCTTCCTTCATCATTCTTCACTCACTGCTCGCCTACAATATCTCGATTATCCCTCTTCACCTGATTTGCCACCCTAAATATCAAGTCTGTGGAGGAGTTTTTTTATTTGAGGAACATGTTATGTACGGCACATGTGAGCAAGCTGTGAAAGTGGCAGTTATGTAGGTATATGAGCAGCAGGCAGTTTGTATTGTACTGTATATTGGTAGCAGGCAAGAATGGATTGGCATGGAGCAAGCTTGAGCAGTAAATGAATTGGGCAACCAGTTCAAAGGCATCCTGTTGCCATGACTAACTGGAAAAGCTTACAATGGGTTTCAAACAGCTCTACAAACACAGTTGTAGATTTACAGTAGCTACATTTCTTCTCAATTTATGACTGTATTGACATCATACAAATTGCAGGGATGTTATCTCCATTTTACTCATACTTTTGCCATCTTCCAGATTTTGTTTAGCTTAGGAGACTGTAAGTAAAGGGATTAGATATAGCCTTTACAAAACCCTCTAATATGTGAGACGTTTCCTGAAATGAATAGAATCATCAGGTAGCAAGAAAAATAAACTAAAAAGGATATTGCCTGGATTCAAGGGCTTTCACTGCAGGTGCACTTACTGATGAAGGGAAAGAAGCAAAGAAATTATTTTGCAAAGCAAAAGTGAATCATCATTCATGTAACATAATGGTAGTACAAGTGGTCCCCTACTTACGAATGGGTTATGTTCCAAAAAACTGCTCGTAAGTCAATTTTTTTGTAAAGTCAAAAATGCATTTAATACACTTAACCAAGTGAACATCATAGCCTTGCCAAGCCTACCTTAAATGTGCTTAGAACACTTACATTAGCCTACAGCTGGGCAGATTCATTAACACAAAGCCTATTTTATAATAAAGTGTCTTATTGAACTTTGAAGTACAGTGTCTACATTCATAAAGTCAAAAAATCATTAGTCAACCATTCGTAAGTAGGGAACCACATGTATATGCTAGCTTAAAGGCTGTATTTTTCAGTATGGATTTTTTGCACCTCATTATTTGCAAGTGAATTCCAGGTTATTGTTTGTTGTCTTTCATAACAACTTAGATTGCATTGCTATAACCTGCAGTATGAGAATACAGGCAGCCCTTGTTTAATGAACAGTCGACTTATGATTTTTCAACTTTACGATCATGCATTTTCAGTACAGTTTTTGATAAATTACATGAGATATTCAACACTATTATAAAATAGGCTTTGTGTTAATGATTTTGCCCAACTGTAGGCTAATGTAAGTGTTGCAAGCATGTTTAAAAGGCTCGGTAGGCATGGCTATGCTGTGATGTGCAGTTGGTTAGGTGTATTAAATGCACTTTTGATTTAGGAAAAATTCCATTTATGATAAGTTTCTTGGAACACAGTCCGATTGTAAGTTGGGGACTACCTGTACTGTATGTTAATGAACCATACCAGATAACTGCAGAAGTACGCTGCTAAGGAAGGGGTGCCAGGGAACCTCACTGACATCGAGAGTACAAGCCTAAGTTCTTATTGTACTGCAATTGTATTTATACTGACTGGAGCTGTCATTGCAGCTGGTGGGTATGGACAACAATGGCCCTAGGAAGGTTGAGACCCGTCTGTTACAAGGCCCCACATTGCAACGCACAGCCCTAGGAGAGGTCAGCAATCGTCCAGCTACATATGGCGGCCCTAGGGCTAATCTCAAGTCTCTGGATAACAAGCAGCCCGCACTTATGAAGCCCATCAAACCCAAAGTTACTAATACATCTGCTGTAGTCAGGTAGGCTTTTTATTTACAGTATAGGCAGTCTTTTCTAAAATATAAGTCATGAATGTTGCAAAATATTAATGTTCTCCATACAACTGGTACTGTACCATATTTATGTTTGGAGAAAGAATGTCAGTTTTATAAGTAACTGCGTAATTAACAGGAAATTCTGTGATTTACTGTGGATTTACTATTAACAGTAAAAAGGGATGATTGGTTAAGATATGTAACAATGTGAGGTGGATTAATGTTCAAAAAGACTTGGATGGTAAATGAATGTGTGTTTGTGTGTGGCCTGTTTCACTAATCATGCTGTTGGTAAGTTCTCACCTTTTTTTTTTTTTCCCTGTTTGTACCCTGCACACAGTAAGCAGATGGGAAGCAGAGACATGGAGGAAACTGAGAGATGGAAGAGAGTTGTATGTAGAGAACAGAAGAGAAGCGAAATGATTAGTATGAAGAAAGTAGGTGAAGAGTTCGGAAGGAATTTGAAAGTAGAGTGAAGGGAATGTAGGAAAATATTGTGGAAGTGAGTGAAACAGGGCGATAAAGAAGGTAGAAGGGAATGAAAGATAAAAACGGCAAACTGCTGATGGAGAGGAGGGAAAAAAAAATAGCATATGGAGAAAATGATTAAAGGAATTGTTAAACACAGAGACATAAGCAGGAGATGTAGGAGTAGGATTAGTTACCATACTGATTTGATAAATTTTATTATTTATGAGCTTGTTGTTCCAGATGATATGGAGAAAATGATTAAAGGAATTGTTAAACACAGAGACATAAGCAGGAGATGTAGGAGTAGGATTAGTTACCATACTGATTTGATAAATTTTATTATTTATGAGCTTGTTGTCCCAGATGACTGATTGAAGAGTGTGATTGTAAATGTGACATGTAGAGGTGTATGGTATGCAGGAGGACTACTGAGCCTTGAGAGCAGGCTGTGAAGCCTATGCCCAGAATCAGACACATTAAAAAAAAAAAAAAAAAAACTGATGCCCTGAAAAGAGGAAATCAGAGGCATAAAACTTTTGGACCAGATAGTAATGGAGAGAGTTCTGGTAGGTATGGTTAGAGAAAGAGTCAATATTGATATAATGCAGCTTGGGTTTATGCCAGGCAGAGGGACCCCTTATGCCATATTTATTGTTCGAGAGCTTCAGGAAAAATATGTAAGAAAGAAATGGGGTCTGTACTTTGTTTTTGTTGATTTGGAGAAGGTTTGTCAGAGTCTCTATGGAGGTGGTGAAGCAGGCAATGAGAAAGCTTGGGATCGAGGAGTGGCTGGTTAGAGTGGTTTTGACTATATATGTGGGTGCTCACACCCTCGTGAGAGTGATTGGGGGTCTGAGTGATGAGTTTTCCGTGAATGTGTGTGCATTAGGGGTCAGTGTTGAGCCCCTTGTTCTCTTGCAGCCCTCTCAGGTGACTTCAGAACTGGACTCTTGTGTGAGATGTTGTATGCCAAGTATCTGGTGTTGACTGATACAGGGGGGAGGCTGTAGCACCAGACGAACAGGGTGGTACTCCTGAGGGGAATGGGAATGCTGGTAATAGGGAAAGCTGGAGCTCCTGTTGCACTAGCTACCTAACCATCCCCCTTTGCTGAGCTTTTCAGTGTGACACTAACATAGAGAGTATACCAGCATACTCTCCCAAACATTTCTTCTAATGATTTTATGCACTACACCACATGTGCATTACATATCACACAACATACCCCACTATATTACAGGGTTGATGCCAGCAAGGGCATGCAGCCAGAAAACTTTGCCTCCGCTACCTAGTGGTGGACTTCTGGGGGGAGGCATGACGGGGGTTCCACCGACATAGATTGTGGGTTCGAGACGAGATGGGGCTCAGACCTGTGCTAGGGGGCACAAGGCATTGCGGTTCCCAGACTGCCGCTTTCGCCCAATACAGAAGGGCCCAAACCTGGGAGTTGCACCTCAGGAGGCTACCCTATCAGTGGGTGCATAATGGCGGGGCATTTACAGTACCAAGGTGTGCTTGGAGTGTGTCCCTGTAGCTGTCTTGGCAGGCTGCCCCAAGGCCACTACCACAGCCACTGGTAAGGCTGGCCTTTTCAGTGTGACACTAACATGGAGAGTATACCAGCATACTCTCCCAAACATTTCTTCTAATGATCTTATGCACTACACCACATGCGCATTACATATCACACAACATACCCCACTACGTTACAGGGTTGATCACAGCAAGGGCAGCCAGAATACTTTGCCCCTGCTACTTAGTGGTGGACTTTAGAGGGGAGGCATGATGGGGGTTCCACTGGCATAGATCGTGGGTTCGGAATGAGATGGGGATTGAACCTATGCTAGGGGGTACAGGGCATTGCAGTTCCCAGACTGCCGCTTTCGCCCAATAGAGAGGGGCCCAAACCTGGGAGTAGCACCCCAGGAGGCTGCCCTATCAGTGGGTGCATAATGGCAGGGCATTTACAGTGCCAAGGCGAGCTTGGAGTGTGTCCCTGTAGCTGTCTTAGCAGGCTGCCCCAAGGTCACTACCACTGCCACTGGTAAGGATGGTGGGCTAGGGGTTCCAGATCCATTGCCTGGACCTGGAACTGTGCAGTGGATGAGGCCTGTGGTATGTCTCTCCCCCTTTCTCCCCCTTTTATTATTACCGACTATGACCAAGTACAAGAATGAGCTTCAAAGCAAGCCTGAAGACATTAAATCACTCAGGGGGATGAAAGTGGGTTCAGGGAATGTAGGGAGTTTAAGGGTAGAGCAGGGGAAGTCACTGAGGCATTCAGTAGGAGGTGGGTGGATGTGGAATGTTTGCAGGAAGTCCAATACAGGGGTGGATCAGCCTGAAAGATTGTCAGGAAGGATTGCTACTATAAGTTGTTTTGGCATGGGGGGACAGACGGATATGGGGGTATGGGTGTGTTGGTTGCAGAGAAATGGGTGGAATATGTTATGAATGTTATGAGAATAAGTGACAGGATATTAGAAGTGAAAATTTTGTTCGGTGGAATGATGCTTGCAATTATATCGGCATATGCTCCACAGGCAGACTTGGATGAGGTAGAGAAGGATAGATTTTGGATGACTTAATACATGTAGTAGGTGGTATGAGGGATGATGAGGTAGTGGTTTTGGGAGGGGACTTAAATGGTCATGTAGGTGAAGCAGCTCAAGGATATCAAGGAGTACATGAGGGATGTGCATATGGTAAAAGAAATGAAGAAGGGGAAAGGATGCTCATGTTTGGGGAGGCAATGAACATAATTTTGTGCAACATACATTTTAGGAAGAGAGAGAGTAGGTTGATTACATACTAGTCTGGGGGAATAGCAGTCAGATAGTTTATTTTCTGGTCAGGAGGGCTGATAGGAGGTTAGTGAGGGATGTTACAGGAAGCGAGGAGTGTGTGCAGCAGCACAAATTATTAATATGTGACATGGTGCTTAAAGAACAAGTGATGAAAAAGAGGACTTGTGTACCAAGGAGAAAAATATGGAAGCTGGAAAACCAAGCAGTAAGGGATGCTTTCTACAGCAAGATAAGGAGAGTGGTGGCTGAACAGGGAGCTGTTGACAGAAGCGTTAATGAACAGTACAGAGCCCTCAAGAACAATCTCGTGAGAGTTACTGATGCAGTATGCAGTTCGACAAGAGGCCCGCCAAGACATTAGCAATTTGTTGATGGGATGAGGGTGTAGAAGCTGCAGTTAGGAGTAAAGACTTTTCCGGGAATGGAAGAAGGGTAGTAACAAAGAAGAATACTTGGCTGCTAAGTGTTGGGCTAGAAGAGAGGTATACAAGGTGAAGTCTGGGTCACAGAGACTTTACTTGATAACCTAAACCATGTGGAAAGAAAAAATATGATATTTAAGGTGGCAAATCTGGTGAAGACAGATAATTGGGATATTATAGGTGAGCAGTGTGTGAAAAATGAACAGTGAGGATATTAAAGACGCATGGAGAGAGCATTATAGCCCGTTGTTGAATGAGGAATTTTACTGGGACAGAAAGTTTGGAGCCAGCAGATCCAGTGTTTGGCCCATGGCCTTTGATTGATGCTGCTATTTGTGATTGAGGCAATAGGCAGGATACAGGTGTGTCTGGGTTAACTGCTGAAAAGTTGAAGACCACAGGAGATACAGGAGTGAGGTTAGTCACGGACCTGATAAACATGATTACGTAAGAGCCTGTTGTCCCAGATAATTGGCCGAAGAGTGTAATTGTAAATGTGTACAGGGGAAAGGGTGATGCCCTGGGAAGAGGAAATTACAGAGGTATAAAGCTTTTAGATCAGATGATGAAGGTAATGAAGAGTTCCAGAAGATATGATTAGATAAAGAGTGAATGTTGGTGAAATGCAGTGTGGGTTTATGCCAGGCAAGGGGACCACTGATGCCATATTCATTGCTTGACAGCTGCAGGAAAAATATATAGGAAAGAAAAGGGAACTGTATTTTGTTCTTGTTGATTTGGAGAAGGCCTTTGACAGAGTCCCTGGAGAGGTGGTGAAGTGGGCAATGAGAAAGCTTGGGATGGAGGAGTGGCTGTTTAGGGTGGTTATGGCCATGTATGTGGGTGCTTGCACCCAGGTAAGAGTGAATGGAGATTTGAGTGATGAGTTTTCCGAGAATGTTGTTGTGCATCAGGGGTCAGTTTTGAGTCCCTTGTTGTAGTAGTAGTTGTTCCCTAGGCAGTCTGGCTGAACAGCCCCAAGTCCCTAAGGAAGACCATGGCTGAGACCGGGCTTTCCTACAGAGCTCTCAAGGGTGTTGTGTTGTTGGCATAGGTAATTGTGTGCAATGCAGTCTTCCATAATGTACTTAATAGTATGGGGTGCTGTATTACATTTTGGACAGGCATCAGCAACGGAGTCATCCAGCCTCTTCTGGTAAAGTAAGAGGGCTGGATGATTCCCACATCTCAGCCTGACCAGGTGGACCCTGTCCTCACAAGGGAGATAGAATTCAGAAGGGTGGATATCACGAGGCCATGCATGCAGCTGTGTGTTCTCTTTAAGTGCCTGAATAGAGTGGCGAGTGATTTGAGTATGGATATGCTTCTGGAAGCTGGTCTGAGATGGGTGAAGGGGGAGAGATGACAGTATTTGTGTATGATATCATGTGCTGGATGATGTTTTGATGTTCCTTGGTGTGTGTGGATGTGCTAGCACCATGTAGTGTAGTGGATGGTGTGGGTTTATGGAGGCTGCAGTGAGAATTTGGGTGCGTCTCATTCTAGGTGATCCTTGACTGTGAGGGCTTTGGTTTCTTGATGTATGTGGTCTGTGGGTGTAGTAGCTGTGTTGCCTGTGATTATTTTTAAGTTCTTGTTCTGTATAGTCTGTAGAGTGTTGTAGTGTGTTTTAGTGAGGTTAGGAGCAGACATGGGGTCTATTACTGGGTTTTTATTACTAATACTGTACTTTTACTATTACTTTCAACTGTTCTCTCTTATATTACTATTACTTTAGTGGTTATCTGTTGTATTACTATAACATCATCATCCATTACTATTACTACTGATATGTTATTTGCAATAAAGGTAGTTACTTAAATTGACAATGGTTCATTTTCATTATTGTTGGGAGGCTGTCCCACGTAATGCACAAGTATGTCTCGATCATTTAACGGGTAGTAGGCCGCTCTTCATTCTGCACGGTCTCCTGTGGTGTACCTGCATCGTGGAGAGCAGCCGAAAGATAACAGATCTAAGATGAGAAGGTTATTTTAAATGACAAAGGGTAACCAGTATTGATATGTTGCAAGTAGATCACTACAATTTCAAGGACTGTATATAGCCATTGGCTATATAGCCACATAAAGACTAAATAAGTGTCTGTAATAGGATAGTAATATACTGTTATCTATAACATTCCCTTCTGTTGCTATTACTATTACAACCATGATTTTTAATCTATTGCTATTACTATTACTCTGAAAACCTTGTAATGGTCTATTACTATTACATATTACTATTACTCTGTGTCTGGTTAGGAGCCCAAGCAGGGCTTTCATAATTCATCACTGAACATATATATTGTTTGTATACTGTGGTGGTGGTTTCTTTGTGTCCAAATGTTGTATGGGCAAGTGACCTCAAGGCATTGAGTCTTGGTGTTAATTTATTTTTATTGCTTGTGATGTGTTGTTGGTGGTGGCGACCATCATCCACTCACTTGATGTAGTGCTGCCTACTTCTTCCTTAGCCTTTATCATTCTTTTTCTGTGCCTGCCCTCCGCTCTTCCTATTTCTTCCATCTTTCCTGTCACTTCTTATTGCTTTCCTTTCCTTTTCAGGTGGCTTTACATTGAGTGACAAGCCAAATGGTTTCCTGTAAGCCAAGAAACCATTTACAACGCTGGCTGGTAACCATATAACCAAACCATACGTGCTCCCTATGTGTCAGTAAGTGGGTTGGTGGAGGGTTAGTGCCCCTCCCTGTAAAATGAATAACTCAAAGTCAAATGGCCACCCCTTACGGGATTGTGGCGTCTGGCAATAGATAGAATAGATAGATGTGTTGTTTAAATGACACTGATGTATGTTACACCAAGGATTTTGTGTGTGTGTGTGTGTGTGATAGGGGAGTGTTGTTTATGGTGAGGTGTGGAATGTGACTGTGTTCTGCCATCCATTTTGTGAGAAAGGTCACTGTAGATTTGGCCTGGGCTATTTTGAGCCTGTTTGTGGTGAAGCATTCGTGTAGTATGTTGAGGTAAGGCTGGAGTATGTGGGAGGCGGTGGCTCGATCGGTAGAGAGGTGGCTTGCAGTCCCGACGGACCTAGGTTCGAATCCTCGCTGGGGCAGGGAACAGTTTAAGGATTTGAATTTCATTAAATCAAGCTTTACTGATCTACCAGAAGACCCGCCGACGTGTCGTAAAAACACCCCCGCTAATACCAAACACCAGTCCTGTATGAGACAGCCCTAGCCTGTACTCAATATGGACGGTGGGTGTTAGCGCCGAAGTGGTGACATGTAGAGGTGTATGGTATGTAGGAGGACTGCTGGGCCTTGATAGCAGGCTGTGAAGCCTATGCTCAGAGTCGGACACATAAAAAAAAAATCTGTTTGCATTTTGGTGTGTACATGTAAATGTTATGTCATCTGCACAGGAAGCTGTGTGTACCTGTGGTCTGTAGAGTGTGGGTTTGTCATGCATGTTTAAGTTAAGGAGTGCAGGGGACAAAACAGATCCTTGGGAGATGCCATTTGTGAAGTTTCTGATGTTCTAAGACTAACTGGCAAATGTTACATGTGCACATCTGCCTGCTACGTAGTTTGCCAGCCATCTTTTTGTGTTATTGTGCATGTTTGTGTTGAATATTTTGTTTGTGAGGTCATGGTGGAGGATGGCATCAAAAGCTTTGCTAATGTCTACTGTGACCAGGAGTGTTCTGAGTGATGGCCTAGCTGAATTCATGCCATCAAAACCTCTCTGTGTAAGGTCTGTAAGAAGAGTGTAGTGGCCTAAAGCCATGTTGTGATGGGGCTAGGTGGGTGTGAGGTGTAACTATAGTCGCGGCACACGACTCTGAGGTTGTCATTATCGTACCCTGGCAACCTACCATTCAAAAGTTTGTCCAATTTCGTATCATATTATACACGGATCATATTATTATGCATGAATATATTATACACGAATATTATTATGCACGAACATGTTATACACAAATCACATGCATCTCATATTATACATGAAATCAGACACACTTTTGAATGGTAGGTTGCCAGAGCACAATAATAACAACCTCAGAGTCATGCGCCGCAACTGTACTGTAGTTGTAGTACCAGTCGTTCAGTGACTTTAGAGGGGGTGCAGAGGAGTGGGATGGGGTGGTGTGAGGAAGGTAACCTGGGGTCTTTTTGGGGGTTTACAGATAGAGACAATAATGCCATGCTTCCGGATGCTGGGTATTATGTTGTGTGAGTAGTTGTAGTTTGATATGTTGGTGAGCGTTTGTATGCCTTGTGGTCCAAGGTGTTTAAGGTGAATGAAGCTCAAGTTGTCTGGTCCACAGGCAGATGAGTAATTAAGGTTGCTAATGATGTGCTTTGGATGGCTGTAAGTGAAAGGTGCGTAGTCTGGGTCTGTGGGGAACTGTCTCTTACGTCAGATGATACATCAGTCTGGGTCTGTGGGGAACTGTCTCTTACGTCAGATGATATATCAGTCGTCGAGATGGGGGTTTAGATGGCTGACTGTGAAGAGTGATTGATGAGAGTGTTTGCTTGTTGTTTATTTGAAGGTATGGTGTCTTGGTGGCATGTGATTGTGTAGTGATGCTGTTTAGTGTTTTGTAGAGTATGCTGGTGTTTGTTTTGTGGTCAAGTGTTAGGAGATAATTATTCCAGTTTAATGTTTGCTGTTCTGATATTTTATTGTTTAGAGTGCTGTATTCTTGTATTTGTTGTACGGTGTCTTGTGTATGGGGTTGGGGAGTGTCATAGTGTGACCCGCTGACTGATGAGGCCTTGAATTTCTGGTGTGAAGTTGGGGTTGTCTCTCTTTCTGTTGCCTCTAGGGATGTGTCTTTTGTCTGGATTTTGTATAACTAATGAAAGTGTGCACTGCAGTGTTGATGTTTGTGACAGATGTACTGTTTAATGTTTCGAAATGTTGTTCTGTTTCAGTTGTCAAGGCCTCCCAGTTGGCTCTCTTATAATTAGCGTGTGTGTGTCTTTGACCAGCTGGGGTGATTCTGGTTTTGGTAGTGATAATGACTGGGAGGTGATCAGATCCAAGGGTTTTGACCACTCTCAAGGATGTGTGGGGTAAGGTTTGGGGAGCAAAAGGTGTAAAGCCTGGGTATGATGGAAGGAAGAGGGCTTGGTGTGGGATATGGGTATGTTGATGGAGATTATTCAAATAAGTATGAAAAGATGATCTGTTTGGGATTGTAGTACCAGCCCTCTGTCTGTGTCAGGGTTATTGACATGCCAAGCCGACGCCTTCGCGTTGAAATCACCACCCAGGATGATGATGGGTATGTTAGTGATGTAGTGTATTTGTGGAGAGTAATTGTATGGTACTGTGGGGGACGACTGGGGGGGATGTATGTGTTGGCGATTGTTGTCAGTGCATATTTGAATTGATTGCATTTCTGTTGTTGTGTAATGTGAGGGAAGAAGTGACTTAGTGTGTGCACTGGTATCTGAAAAGTTGATGAATTTGTGTACCAGGGTGATGAGTCCACCGCCAATGCCATCGGCCCGGTCTTGTCGAATGGTGGTGAATTATGAAATGTAGGTGTTTTTTGTGTTCTGTATAGTTTTGTTTCTTGTAAGATGGCAGTGTGCATGTTTTATTGTTTGATGAATGGTTTTTTTGGTGTTTACACCATCAGTGTTTAATTCAAGGATGTTCTTGTGTGTGCGATGTGTGTTAGCTGCTGCAGCACGGGGTGGAGGTGGTAGTGTGGGTGGAGGGGAAGGGGTAAGAGAAGGTTGTGATGGAAGTAAGGGTTGGGGGATTGGATGGTGTGGGAAGGATTAATGGGTTTGGCTGAGGAGGTGTGGAGGAAGTAGGAGTAGGGTCAGTGGGGGGGTTAGAGGGTGAGGGGAAGGAGCATAAGGAGCAGGTCCAGGTGTTTATGTAATGTTTTCTGAATGCAAGTCCTGTGCAGGTGTTATGGGTTCAGTTCTTGCTGGAATTGCAATTAATCTTTTGTCTGTTGGCTCAACATGATAGGTTTTGAGCATGTTGGACATATGAATTTGTTGATGGGTCCTGGATTGCTCTCAATGTCCCCGGCTAGAAGAAGTCGTCGAGAAATGACCGCCGGGGAGTCATTTCTCAGTGGAGGAAAAAACGGTGTTGTTGTATGTGTTGTGCTGAGAGGTGTGGTACTTGCCCGGGCGACCAAAGCCACTTCTAGGTTCGCGGGGCTCATGAGGGGCTGGGGGGGGAGGGGATGCAGTGGTTTGGCCCCCATGCTGTCCTCCCCTTCTGTTTCAACAGCCTCTGGGGGGTATACCCATAGCGAAGATGCCACCGCTTCGGGTCCAGTCCCTTGTTGTTTATCATGGTACTTGGAGCCCTCTCACATGACTTCAGAAATGGACTTCTGTGGGAGATGTTGTATGCTGATCATTTGGTACTGATTCCAGAGAAAGGGAAGCAAAGGAAAGATTCTGGAAGTGGAAAGATGGTATGGTGCACAAGGGCTTAAGAGTAAATGCAGATAAAACAAAAGTGATATCTAGGGTTTGTGGCAGTACTGTCAAAGAAGAGGGACAGTGGCCACGTGCAATTTGCTACAAGGGTGTGGAAAGTAATTCCATCTTGTTCAGTGTTTGTAATAAGTGGGTGCATAAGGGATGTAGTGGTATTAAAGGAAAGCTGCAGATAATGGTGGTTTTGTGTGTCCAGCATGTCAAGGAGAGCAGGTGGAGATTAAGTGTGTGTAAGAGTTTTCTTATTTAGGAGAAAAGTTATGTGCTGGAGGTGGGGCTGGAGCTAGCTCTGTGGCTAAGGTAAGAGGTGCTTGGAAGAAGTTCATGGAGCTGTTGCCTCTCCTGACATTGAGAGGGCTCTCCCTATGTGCTAAGGGATCTTTGTATGCAGCATGTGTTATGAGTGTAATACTGTATGGTAGTGAAACCTGGGCAGTAAAGGAAGAGGATATTTGCAGGCTCAAATGTACAGAAATGAC
>JAGKTI010027482.1:0-13242 GCA_018397915.1 Birgus latro | reverse complement strand
GAATGTTTTTGCCTTGCAGCTTCACATTGAGGTCATTTAGGTGCATAGTGATATGTGTGAGCAGGGCCAGACGAGCAAGCCATTGCGGGTTGGAAAAATGATCAGCACCTGGGAGGTTCTTTTGACGGAGGAAGGTGGCGATCTCCTGCTGCAGGAGACAGCATGGCTCCGTGACTCAACCAGCGGACGTCACAGAAGTAAAGCAGGTCGCCACAGTGTGCGTTAACTTCGTCCGTTAGTGCCTGGAACTGGCAGTGGTTAAGGCTCGGGGAGAGGATGGAGTTGACAACCTTCACAACTACAGACATGACATCAGTGAGGTTGGCAGACTTGGAGCACAGAGACTCTTGGTGGATGTACAGTGCACCTTGTGGATGGGCTGGGTGTGTCCGGCGGCCTCACAGTGACGCACTAGCAGTGAGGCGGCACCCTTCTTCTCTCCAGTCATTGCTGGGGCACCGTCGGTCATCATGCACACAAGACGGGACAGGTTGAGGGAGTGTTGCTTCACACACTGAAGCACGACGTGGAAGATGTCTTGCCCAGTGGTGGTGCTGTGCAGTGGAACAAGCTGGAGAAACTCCTCATAAACCTGAAGGGCAGCAGTGACTCCACGAATGAAAATCGCCAGCTGGGCTGTGTCCTTCATGTCTGTGCTGTCATGAAGAGCGAGAGAGAAGGCATCAAAATTTGAGCAACAGGTCTTAAGCGAGTCACTCACGCTGTCTGACATCTCCTCAATGTGACGACAAACAGTGCGGGGTGAAAGGCTCACAATTTCAAAGGCAGAACGCTTTTCAGGACAGGGAATCTATCACAGCCATGATGCACTCCTTGATAAAGTTCCTGTCTGTGAATGGCTTCATCCAGCGAGCAAGGAGGCTGGAAACTTCACAGCTGGCACGTGTCACTTTGTCAGCCTCAGTAGTCTGCTTACGGAAGAGTGAAGAGCTTTTCTGCAGATTGCCTGACAGTTTGACAATGGCCTCCTTCCTCTCGGCAGCAGATATCGATGCGAAGCTCGATGCTTGGTGCTGTGTCTCCCAGTGGTGGCGCACATTATACTCTTTGAGGACAGCCACAGTCTTCAAGGAAATGAGGCACTGGGCACGTCCAAAGCGTTCAGTGAAAAAGTAGTTCTCCCACTCAGGGTTGAAGGCCCGACACTCGAGGTCCACTTTCCTCTTCTTAACAATTGCAGACATGATGATTGGCTAAAAAGAAAGAAAAATAAAGAATAAGCACAAAGTGCGAAATAATGATCCACATGTTAGACATGAACACATGCAAGACTTTTACATAGTTAAAAAAAAATGCATACAGTAATTAAAATTACGATACAGACGTCCACACAGAATTTTGTGACATAATGTTACGCCCCTGTGTTGAGCGTGGGTGTGCGTGTGTTTGAATGGGCGTGTTTGAGTGTGCGCGCATGTGTTTGAGTAAGGCTCAGTAAGCCATTGTCTGATTTGAGCAAGCGGGCAGGACAGGACCTACCAGTACGAGTAACTAGTGAGTGTGAATGTTGTTGTGAGCTTGGAGGCTGGGTGTAGTGGGTGAATGAAGAGAGAGAGAGAGAGAGAGAGAGAGAGAGAGAAATGCACTTTTTATTATCCACATTCCCTAATGATAAAAGTACATTTCAGACTAAGAAAGTTTGATGCATACCTCTTCTCAGAACGAACTCCTACGCCGCCACGATCATGTCGCGAGGCGCCGTCTTACTCATTTAGTTGGCTAGGCTGTTGCGGGTCGGATTGTATATAAATATCAAGCAGGGTGCGAGCCATGAGTTCGGACTCTGCAGGCCGGATCTGGCCCGCGGGCCGGAGGTTGCCGACCCCTGCTTTGAGTGAACATCCACTGGGTGAGCCACCGTGCCATATAACATATATATTACTGAACTCAAAGCTATAGTATAATGTAATATAAATTCGATAAGCTAAACTTAAAAACGCTGCACCTAAAACGTTATGTGTTAAATGGATGTTATACTACAGTTATATTTCTTCGTGAAATATTGTTATTCATGTATTTTGCCACTCACAATGCATTTTTCTAATATTTCAGTGTTTGTCTTTTACGATGTTTCAGGTTCCACCTCGAAAACATAATCATATATAATATAATTATGTAATAAGCTACAAACTTATAAATAGAACCTAATTACTCCTGAAGTGTATGTCATCAAGTGTGAGAGGCACAGATTACGTATATCAGTAGTGGACGTCCTCAGCCACGTATGCACACAGCCACATTTACCACTATGACACACCCACATCACATGCTTATTGCACTCCCCCACCTCCACCACACGTATTGTCACACACACACACACACACACACACACACACACACACACACACACACACACACACACACACACACACACACACACATACTGTATTTGCCATTCTATGTACTGAATGAAATCTTTTTATGAATTCTGTCCTTCCGAATGAAACTAAGTATAAAGATTTGTGATATTAATACCGTGTTCATTAAAACCACACTGTCAGGCTGGCAATACTGAAACAAACGGTCCAGGACTATGACTGTGCGTGAGAGCTGGCTGCATCGCTCCCACAATATACTCCATAATATATTTTGAGTGTTCGTAATAGGCTGTTTTTATTTTTAATATGATATGGCTGTCCATCAGTATGTTAACCTTAATAACTGACATAACTGGAGGAACAGGAACATCTACATTGACACTATAACGCACCAGAGCAACTATCGGGATTGGGGGTTTCAGTGGCCACCTCCCTTCCAACTGGTCTCCGCCACTGAACACATAATTACCAAAAACATTTACGAAAACATCACTGTGAGTATGGCTACCCCACGACTATTACTGAAACACAGACTATGCATAGAAGCAGTGTATTGTTTATTGGCTAACGTAATTCGTAAGGTGAGCTGGTAATGTATTGCACTTGTATTTTGACACAGTATTAAACTGTAAGTAAACATATTATATGCAACGTCATTGCTCATTAGCACAAACTGATAATGTGTGTGTGTCTACTTGATACGCAGCTGACGAGTTGAGAGAGAGAGAGAGAGAGAGAGTTGAGGGCTCCCCTCACTCCCATAATCTCCACTTCCCCCTACATCGCCCCACTTCTGGGTGAACTTGTTCACTGTTTCTGAACCACAACTCAATCTGTATCGTTGTTCATGCTACAATAATAAGAGAAGAATTATTTTATATAAATCAGACTTTATAAATAGCATAGTGCACCATTGCTCACTATTCCCAAACAATAACACAATATTTGTTACCCAACATTTCAGCATAATACAATGACCACATAATAATATAACACGGCACAGAGGATAAAGCTTGGCTATTCGAAAAATTCTCGGGCATGTACACATGAATACACACACACGCGCTGTTGCCACGTTAGCCATATCCCACGCTAGGTGGTCCAGGTGGAAATCTTGTCGAGTGTATATACCTGCATGTGGCCCTCTGTCGCGGGGATCGCCCCGGAACTCAGGCATTTGAGCCTGTGGGGGTTTATTCACCAACTCTTCTGGGATACAAAGCCACTCCATGACCCCATATGTGTTACCCTTGATATAATTTCACCTACAAACCCACAAAGCGTACAAAGTACAAAGAAGAGGAAACAACAAACATAATGATCCCCTCGAGGCTGCTTGTTAATGAGAAGACTGTGACTATAATATCTAATTCATTTAGTTGAAGATAAGACAGCAAAGCAGGAAGGTTGTTCCCCCCCCCTCCCCACCCATCAAACCCTCTGGCCGAATCCGGCAAGAAAGGGGAGATTGACCACCATGTAGCACAGAAAAACTGCCATGGAATAATCATGAGATTAAAACTATATATCCATATCTGTCTATCTACTTGTCTATCTATCTATCTATTTATCTATACATAGTTTGACTTTTATCTGCAAGGGAAAAGTAAGTAGGAGCGAGCGAGAGAAGTTTACTGTCAGTGTATGGGAGAAAAATTACATTAACCCGCTGAGTCCCATCGACGTACGATGCACGTCGCTACTTTTTTCCGCGGACAGACCCAACGACGTGCATCGTACATCACGCAGTTGCAAGGCCCATTGTGTGCAAAATTTTCAACATTCGCGGGTGATTTTTGGTAGGCATATGTGGGAGACCTTCCTCTACCTGCTGTTGAGCGGGGATACTGCCTGGCTCCTCCTAACCCCCCTTCCCCCTCTCCCCCCCACACTTGGCAATTCAACTGTTAGCAGTAACCTAGCCAGTAAAGGTATGTTGCCCCACGGTCTCTCTAATGACGAAATTCACGATGAAAGTGATTCCTGAGGTGGAGGACAAAGAAACAAAGATGCTAGAGATAGAAACAAACAGAAGTGATGAGGTGATAATGTCGTAAAGGAAGGTGCCATATACTGGGGTTTTGGGTAAACAATGCTTATAAACGCCTATATTTTTGTGTGAAAACCATTATAGACTTGTACTACACATAAATTCGTACAAGATAAATGAAATAAATATGTAATTTAAAGTGGCTTGAATTAGTCAACCCTTCCATAGTTTGTTTTCTTAGCCAGGTACCCTGAAAAAGAAGGAAAACGTAAGGTTGAGAGACACCTGTATCAACATTTTTTTACCTCAGGATCGCGATTTCACAATAAATTTTCGTTGTTTCTCACCAAAAGCGAAGGTTTCAGCCAAAAAACAAAAAGTCGAAAATCGGTCGGGATCTGGGGGTAGGTTGGGTAAAAAAACGGTCGGGACTCGGCGGGTTAAGCAACCTGGCCCAGTCCAGCCTGGCTGTCACACTTTTCAGCGGCTGATAGCTTTTTTTTTTTTTTTTTTTTTTTTTTTACTAAATTAGAGCAGTAGTTCCCCCCCTCCCCCCCTCTTGGTGCTAGTTCAGTCACTCAGTTTTGTAGTTTTTGATTCAGAAAACCATTATTGCTCCATTACACTGCAGTTTGCAAGAATAAAAAAAAAGTTTTCAGATGTTTTCTCAAGAAATAATTTTCAGAACTTTGTTTCAATGTGTTTTTCGGTGCGCAAATTTGCCACTGCCTTACGAAAACCAATGTCACGAGATACAGTAGACGTTGAAATTTGATGAGGGCGCCTCGTAAATACGATAAGACGATAAATAAAAGCCATTTATATGAGTAGATGTCAAAATTGAGGATTAATGCTAAATTCCCACTCCTGTATCATAATTAGTACTGCAGGAAGTGAACTTGAAAAATGCCACTGACAACAACTTTCCCTTGCTCGTTAGTGTGCATTTTGCGCTTCATTCTGGTATTGTGTGGTAACAATATTGCGTTACTGCTGGAGTCTCCCAAATCCTAAAGAATGAAAAACTACTCAGATTTTTACATTATACAGTCATGAAAGCATTTATCTGGGGATTGTAACCGATCAGCTTGTCAAAGTGAAATTCTAGTGCTATCACCTTACTTATTTGTAGTCTGTTACATTCTTAGGCAATTTGTTACATACGCTGACAACTCTGTTGAAGAAAAATTGTTTTCTTTCTACTGAATGGAAATGTTTGCCTATAATTTTATAACCATAACTTCTAGTATAGAACGATCTGTCTAATGTGAAATACCTATCAACCACGATAGTGTAAAGTTCTTTAACCTGAGGCGTCCCGACGACGTATAGGTACGCCGCAACATTTTGTCACGGTGACACCCAATGATGTACCCATACATTTATGCAATTGCAAGGTCAGTCATTTGCACATTTTTCACGTTTCACTGGTGATTTTTGGTAGGCATATGTGGGAGACCTTCCTCTACCTGCTGTCAAGCGGGGACACCGCCGGGCCCCACCTGAACTCCCCTCCCCCCCTCACATGCCATTTTCTTGGCAGTTCACTTGTTAGCAGTGACTGGCCAGTAAAGACATGTCGCCCCACGGTCTCTCCAATGATGAAATTCAAGGTGAAAGTGATTCCTGAGGTGGAGGACAAAGGAATAAACAAGCTAGAGGAAGTAAATTATAGAAGTGGAGAGGTGGTAATGTCGTAAATGAAGGTGCCATATGTTGATGTGTTTCGTGAATGAACAATGCTTATATCGCCTATATTATTGTGTAAAAAACAATATACTCTTGTACTGCATATAAATTCGTACCAAATAAATAAATAAATGCATAATTTAAAGTGGCTTGAATTAGTTACCCTTCCCATAGTTCGCTTTCTTTGATGACTGGTACCCTCAGAGGGAGTGAAACGGTAAGGGTGAGTGTCACCTGTAGCAACATTTATAAGATCAGGAGGGCGATTTCTCTGTGAATTTTCGATGTTTCTCACCAAAAGCGAAGGTTTGAGCCGAAAAAAAAAAATCTGAAATTGGTCGGGATTGGGAGGAGATCAGAGGCAGAAAATCGGTCAGGACGTGACGGGTTAAATTGTATGTACTTGAATCAGATCTCCTTGAAATGCTTTGATGAGCTGAATAGCTACATCTCCTCTAAATGGTCTTCATATTGTTTGTTTCGGAATCTGGGTATCATTATGGTTACTCTTCATTGTACTTTATCACTGTCTTTCTAGTAATATGGTAACCATAACTGAGTACAGTACTCTAGATTTTTTTTATTTTTTTTGTTATGTGTCCAACTCTGGGCATAGGCTTCACAGCCTGCTATCAAGGCCCAGTCGTCGTCCTACAATCTACATGTCACCACTTCGGCGCTTAACACCCACCGTCCATATTGAATACATGCTAGGGCTGTCTCATACAGGACTGGTGTATTGGTATTAGCGGGGTCATTTTTACGACATGTCGGCGGGTCTTCTGGTAGATCAGTAAAGCCTGATTTAATGAAATTCAAATCCTTAAATTGTTCCCTGCACCAGCGAGGATTCGAACCTGGGTCCCACGGGACCGCAAGCCAACTCTCTACCGATCGAGCTATGCAGATGAACTGAGGAATTGTATAAGGTAAGCACAATATTCTTCAGACTGAATTAGAATGTTCTGCCTATAAATAAGTTTGTTAACTTTCTTTATTGCTCCCAGGCACAATTGTTATGGCTTTAAATAATTTGTTATAATTATTCTCAAATTTTTTTCTTGGTTTACATTCAAGAGCTGAATATTATCGACACTACCTCTACATTCTTTCCCTCTTGATATGTATGATTTTGAATTTGTCTGCATTAAACTCCATGTTTGAGCCCAACTGCACAGTTTGTCAATATCTCTCTGAATCATCACTCTCAGTTCTTGTTCGGGGGTATCTACACTGATACCAGTTTTAGTATCATCAGCAAATTTTGCTGTTTTTCAATATAAACCTCCATCTTTATCATTGATATAAATTAGGCACAATGCAGTGTCATGCTAGTTAATATCTGGAGATGTGAGGAACATTCTAGAATTAAATGTTATGCCTTTCATTAGGTTAATGTTCTGTATCTGCAGTGTCACGCTGGTTGAATTAGGTTTGTGGTCAATATCTTGAGGTGTTCTGTATCTGGAGATGCAAGGAATTATTTGGGAACGTCTACATATTTTCTTTATTACTTACTTTCTCTCTTATCTTAGAAAATATTTGCCATTATTGTTATCATGTATTATTTTATTAATTGCATTTTTTTTCAGAATGTGAGTTTTCTTTTAGGATCTAGAATATGAATTACTGCATGAGAAAATGTGAGCTCCCTTCTAGGCTCTGGAGTCTTCTAGGCTATACCAGTATGTGGAGTCAGGTGGGGATATTTAAAGAGACAGTCCTGCTACTGAAATAGTTCAGGTTTAGTCAGTAAGGGACAAAGAGAGTTTGTGTGCATGAGGGCAGTTATTGAGCGAAGCCGGTCAGGTAGTGATGGTCATAGAATCCACAGTCTATTATAGTCATGCCACTTTCTTTTTTTTATGCAAGAAAGAAGGAACCAAAGGCCAGGGCCCGCATACTGTTCCTTCCAAGAACAAGTAAAAACATTACAAAAGAGAGCCAAATTCAAGATCCATTCATTTCGAGATGCCTGGACACACTGCGTTTGAAAGATTGGAGATCATAGGAAGCAGGGAATACGGACAGAGGGAGACAGTTCCAGAGTTGACCAGTTGCATAAATGAAGGACTGGGAGTAACGGTTAACTCTTGCATTAGAGAGTTGGACAGAAAAGGGATGAGAGTTTGTTGCTTGACGGGTACTACATGCCCGTCGTAGAGGTGGAGGGATGCAAGTAGACAATTCAAAGGAACAGTGACCATTGAAGTAGCGATAGAAGAGAGATAAAGAAGCAACAGTGCGGCAAAGAGACAAAGGTTGAAGGGAATCAGTAAGAGGAGGAGAGTTAATGAGACGAAAAGCCTTTGACTCCACCCTATTGAGAAGAACTGCATGTGGGGAGCCTCCCCACACATGAGAGTTGTACTCCATACACGGGCGAATAAAACCCGTGTACAAGGTCAACATCTGTGCAGGGGTAAAGAAAGTTCAGAGTCGGCCCAGCACACCTAATCCCTTGGAAGCAGATTTCACAAGAGATATAATATGTTCTTTCCAAGACAAATCCCGAGAGAATGAAACCCCTAGCATGTTCAAGGATGATGCAGGACTGAGCTGGACATTATTAAACATTAGTGGGTAATCCTGAGGAAGATTTTGTCGGGTTGATAAGTGTAAGAACTGAGTTTTTGATGCATTAAAAATAACAAGATTAATTTTACCCGAATCAGAGATATGAGCCAAGTCAGACATTAGGTGTGCCATAGCCTCATCCCTTGTTTGCTGAAGTAACTGCTGAGATGGACATTGCAGAAATCAAATGAAAAGGTGAAGGGTGGAATCATCAGCATATGAGTGGATAGGGTTAGATGTACATCTTAGAAGGTCATTGATGAATAAAAGAAAGAGAGTTGGTGATAGGACAGAGCCCTGAGGAACACCACTGTTGATAGGTCTAGGAGAAGAACGATGGCCGTCTACAACAGCAGCAATAGAACGACCAGAAAGGAAGCTAGAGATGAAGGCACAGATAGAAGGATAGAAACCATAAGAGGGCAGTTTGGAAATCAAAGATTTATGCCAGACTCGATCGAAAGCCTTTGAGATGTCAAGTGCAATGGCAAAGCTTTCGCCAAAGTCCCGAAAGGAGGATGACCAGGAGTCTGAAAGGTAGATGAGAAGATCGCCAGTGGAGCATCCCTGACGGAACCCATACTGACGATCAGAAAGAAGGTTGTGACAGGAAAGATACTTTAAAATTTTTCTGTTAAGAACTGATTCAAAAACTTTTGATACACAGGATGTTAAAGCAATTGAACGATAGTTAGAGGGTTGGGAATGGTCACCTTTCTTTGGGACTGGCTGAATGAGAGCAAACTTCCAGCAAGAAGGAAAGGTACAAGTTGACAGACAAAGGCGAAAGAGTTTACCTGGGCGGGGTGTAAGCACAGAAGCACAGTTTTTGAGGACAACAGGAGGGACTCCATCAGGCCCATATGCCTTGTTAATAATGAGGCCAGTGATGGCAGAAAATACATCAGCTGAAGAGATTTTAATGTCAGGCATGAGGAAGTCTGAGGGGGGAAGTGATGGAGGAACAGCACCGGAATCATCTAAGGTAGAATTGGAGGAAAAAGTCTGAGCAAAGAGATCTGCTTTATCAGTAGAAGAAATAGCTACAGAGCCATCAGAGTAGAAAAGAGGAGGGAAGGATGATGAGGTAAAGTTGTTAGAAAGGTTTTTGGCAAGGTGCCAGAAGGAGTGAGAAGAATTCGAGTTGGAGAGTTGGGAACATTTAGCACGGATGAAATTATTTTTAGCAGAGCGAAGAACAGACTTAGCACGATTCCGGGCAGAAATATAAAAAAGATGTGATTCAGGGGTGGGTTGGCTCCGGTACCTTTTAAAGGCCCTCTCTCTGTTGTGGACAGCATTAGAACAAGCGTGATTAAACCAAGGCTTTCTTGCATTAGTCAGAGGATAAGAAAAAGGAATGTATGCTTCCTTGCCCGAGAGAATAACCTCCGTAATGTGCAGGGCACACTCAGACGGCTCCCGGCCATGGAAGCAATAATCATTCCAAGGAAAATTAAAGAAGTACTGCCTAAGGGCCTCCCAATCTGCAGCTCCAAAGTGCCACAGGCGGCGTTTCTTTGGAGGGTCCACAGGCTGTACTGGAGCAATAGGACAGGTTAAGGTAATAAGGTTATGATCGGAGGAGCCCATCGGAGAGAAAAGATTAACAGTGTTAGCAGAAGGATTAGTTGTCGACTTTGTGAAGATAATTAATGAGAAAATTGAGGCTGTAGAGAAATATTGCACTGCTGAGCCTCAGGTTAGTGTACAGGGAGCATATAAAAAGAATGGACAGTGTATGGTGAATCTTGACAGATCCCAAGCATCTAATGGTAGCATTACAGGGTTGAATAATCAAAATGGAGGATATCTAAGTCCTGGGCTTAATTATGATGCTCCAGTTTTAGGCCTTAAACCAGTGAAGTGCACAGCTAAAATGGGGGTCCAGTTAAGAAGAAACCTCAAGAATTTGATGCTGGAGTATCTTGGGAAGCTTACCGTGCACAGTTTGCGTTACTTGCGGATCAGAATGACTGGGATGATAGGCAGAAGGCAGTGCAGCCTGCTACTAGCCTTAAGGATGCCGCAATGGAAATTCTGGGCCAGATGTCAGTGATGGAGGGGGGCCATTGTTAACCCCTGGCGAAAGCGTTGGAGCGCAGATATGGAACCATGTGCCAAACTGAGGTTTGCAGGGCAGGGTGCCAGAGTCGTGTGCGGGCTCGGGGAGAATCCCTGCAGCGGCTTGTTCAGGACGTGGAGAGTGTGGTATCTGAGGCGTGCCCTGGAGCTGCACCTGGCCTGTTGGCTGTTCTTCTGAGGGACCAGTTCATCGATTCTCTTGACAGTGCGGAGTTGAAGGTGCAAGTGAGGCAGGTGCAACCAAGAGGCATGCAAAAGGCATTTGCCAACACTCTGGAATTTGAGTCCTACATCAGTCCCAGTACTTCCACATTTCAGGCAGGTTGTAGTGCAGGATTCGAGGCAAGAAGGGGGCAGGTTCAAGAAGTGGAAAAATTCAGAGGAAGTTGCTGGTATTGTGAGGAGCCGGGACATTGGAAGGTGGATTGCAACAAGTGGAAGAGAGAACAGGTGGACCAAGCAATGGAAGTGCAAGAGGATGGTGACAGTTTCCCGAAAGAAGAAGTGAATCAGGAAGAGGACCGAGACCTCCCCAGAGGAGTGGACTGTGTGGAGGAGCAAGGACGTCGTCAGAAGCGGCACAGAAGAAGACCTGATAAGTTAAAGGATTATTTTGTGTATAGTTAGATGTTTCATTGTGATTAAGATTGATGTTTGTGTATATTGTGTATTTTTTCAGGACGACAAAGAACTAGGAAGGGGGGTAGTGTTACGAAGTGAGATTTGCCAGTTAGGTGTTCAAGAATCTTCTCTGTGTTTCCTGTACAGTAGGCTGGTTCCAGTATCGGTAAGAGTCAGAGTTGCCAGTTTGCTGGCTGTTTGTGAGCGTAGTTATTTCGTAAGTCATGCATTAATTTCTATGCTCTTTTTCTCTTTAATGATTAATTTAAGTGATTGTTCGTTAAATTATGTAATTTAATTTAAGTTTGGTAAATGATTTAGAGTTATGTAATGTAAGAAGACTCTGGCATGTGTGATGTCTCCTAATTGGTAACTGTTTTGCTAGGGGCAGGTTAGGACCAGCACATTCCAGAACTGTTGAAGTAGATCATTCTTGAATAATGCAAGGTTATATAAGGATGAGGGATGAGACACTAGCAGGTTTAGTTGGGCCTTGGTCAGTTTGAGCGAAGTTTAGTTGGGTGTCGGTGCGGTATCAGTGAAGTTTGTATATTTTCGGTACTTGTGAAAACAGTGAAGTGTTGTCAAGCATTAAGCGTAATGTCAGTGAAGTGTTGTCAAGCATTGAATGTAATAACCGTGGAGTGTTGTCAAGCACTGAGTGTAATAACTGTGGAGTGTTGTCAAGTATTAAGTGTAATAGCAGTTAGTAAAGTTCGTATAGCTTCAGTGCGTGTGAGAACAGTGATTTGAAATTAGCAGGCATTAAGTGGAATTATTTGGAAAATAAAGACGTGGACTTTAAGAAGCCAGTGTTTATCTTCGCCTCAGCTGATCTTGTGTGCTGTACACCAAAGGCTGACCATTGGAAGAACAACTCACTGGGCAATGTCCTTCCTATACTGAACTACTGCTGTTGGAGCCTGTGGCAGTGTGGGGACTGGGACGTAACACTACTTTCTTTTCACCGTAACTTGGCCCATATTCAGGTCCTTTGGAGTTTGTTTCATGTAGCACAGTAGGAGAATAAAACAATACAGTGGCTCTGGATTTCCACTGCACTTCTTTCCATTGCACTTGTTCATGACTGGCATCATATTCTAGTGTTAATCTCTTGTTACAACCTAGCATTCAAGGTGGATAGATGGCAATTTTAGGCCACGTTAGAGTAAAAAGGGTATAAAATTCATGTTCAAGACAGCTATAGTCTTGAACTCCAGCTTTGCTAGACGATTTTATTCCCTAAGAGTGTGTCAGTAGACTGTGGTTGTTACCACTGCCACTCAATAACCCATACATGTTCTGTTTCCTCTAACGTTAGCTCATTTGAATGGCTAGAGTGTCTGGGACAGAAGTGGTGCTAAGGCCTGGTGACTTGGTACACTACCCCATCTGGAGTCTCCACCACGACCCACGCTACTGGCCCGAACCTGACAAATTCCGTCCAGATCGCTTCATGCCCGAGAACAAGGCCAACATTAAGCACTTCACTCATCTGCCCTTTGGAGCGGGACCCAGGAACTGCCTTGGTAACGTCCCCCCTTTTTTTTTTTTTTTAAATCTCACCTAAGACAATCAAGCCTAATCTAACCTGCTCCAGCTTGACCTAATACACGTGCCTCAAAACAAAGCCAGCATCAAGCACTTCATTCATCTGCCCTTTACAGTGGGACCCAGAACTGGCTTCTTAACATCCCATGCATTTTTGCTTTTCTGATTCCTAACCTAACATAATCTAATTTAACCTAACCTGATCTAACCTAGGCTCCAAAAGATAACTCTCCTCACCTGAAACCAATTCTACCCTATCGAAGCCAACCTAAGTTAACCTAACTCACCAGCAAACAGGGTCGACATCAACCATTTTGTAATGTCGCATGTGTGTGTGTGTGTGTTTGTGTTTTTATGCCTAACCTAACATAATCTAACTTAACTTGATCC
>JAGKTI010027478.1:0-13243 GCA_018397915.1 Birgus latro | reverse complement strand
TTTCACCAATTTCGAACTCGTGATCGATTTTCTTCCCTACTACACACCTGCCAAGTTTTGTGATGATACCTTGAATGGTTGCGAAGTTATCGTGCTAACAGATACACAGACAGACAGACAAACTGAAAACAGTACCGCAGTCGCGGCTGGTAAAAATGAAGTGAGTGTAGAAGTCTAAATGTCACTGCATGACAGTACCGTGATTCCCACTCTAACATTTGAAAGTGATATTCGGACCTTGTTTCAGGGTTACGGTTCAAGAGTGAATTCTGTAGAAATGAGTCATTTGATGGGAGCATGGAGAGTTACATGGGGAGACAGATATACAGTTTAGAAACAAAAGGAACGTTGTGGTGTTGAACTGAATGTGACTGAATACGTTAGGAGAAATACTAAAAAGTGGTTTGGCTGTGTGAAGAGGATGGAGAGAGAAAATGAAAGACTGACCAGAAGAGTGTCCGTGAGTTGGAAAGGGGCAAGGGGAGACTGAGGGTGAAAAAAAGAGATGAGTGAACAGATATATGAGAGAGGGTGTGTGTATGAGTTGGAAGAAGCCCATTCAATTGGGAAAAGACAGCATAACGTGGTGGTGATTAGTTAACCGGCACCTTTTACGGGATTAAGGAGTCTGGCTTAGAACAACATTGCCATTAATCTTCTGGCGGCTGTTGTTGTGGTCCCAGCCTCATCTGACCCTGAATCCAGTGGGTTGCAGATTGAAACTGCCCTTCTCCTGAAGTTAATTTTCCATCTCTAGGGGGACAAGGAGGGAATTGAGGGACATTAATATACATCTTCTCTGCACCCTCTATCCTTCATCGTCTTCCATAATACACCCAACAAAGATATAATGAAAACAGTTACACGCTATCTCAAGTATTTTCTGTACCTCTTTACGTCCAATAGTGATAACTACTACCTGCTCTGGCACATGCTCTCTTCTAAACCCTCACCACTTTACCCTCTTTACCAGGCCTGTAAAGAACACTCAACATCTATCACACTCTCTCTACTACATTCACTTCGATTACGATACCACCTTTACTATACCATTTCTGCTACATTCTCTCAACTGCACATTCCCTGCTACACCCTCTCTATTACACACTTCCTACAACACCCATTCTCCCGCTCTGCACCCAACAAAGCCGCTGCACCCGACCAAGACAACAAGCATCGACCCACTTGTTTGTCCACGACCGCGAGACACACCAGCGGCGGTAATAACATGACTTGCCTTGGTATAACATGAGACTGCTTTGTCATGGCTCGACTTGCGTTGTTATCAAATGATTTCCCTTGTTACTGAACGATTTACATTGTTATAACACGACTTGTTATAAAATGACTTGCCTTGTTATAACACGACTAGCCTTGTTATAGCGCGACTTGCTTTGTTATGATACTACTTCTATCTATCTATTGCCAGACGCCTCAATCCCGTAAGGGGTGGCCACAAACAAATCGCCTCCAAGTCGCTCTCTTCCCCGATATTTCACTGCCCTGCTCCCAGCTCACACCCTCCTCTCTCATATACCTCTCCATTCCATCCCTTCATCTCATCCTTGGCCTCCCCCTCCCTCACCCCCCCTCCACCTCACTCACATACACTCTCCTTCAGTCACTAACTCTCCATCCTCTCCACATGGCCAAACCACCTTAACGTGTTTCTCCTAACGCTGCCTGTCTCATCCACATCCACACCACATCACTCCTTCACTTCTTCATTTGTCAGTCTGTCTCTCCATGTGACTCCACATGCTCCTCTCAAATAGCTCATTTCCCCTGCTCTCACTCTTGATTTCTGTCCCTCCAACAAGGTCCAGGCTTCACTTTCATTCGTTAGAGCTGGTATCACATTGTCATATAGTAGCTTTTTAAATTCCATGCTCACTTCCCTGTTTTTGATCAATGCTTTCAAGGAACCAGCAACCTTTCTTCCCTGCTTCACCCTTTCAAGCACTTCACCCTCTAAACTTCCATCCTTACTCATCACACTACCCAAGTACTTAAATGCACTCACATTTTCCATTTCCTCCCCATCCAATCTCACTGTACATTCATTGACTTCACTGCTCTCGACGACCATCACTTTACTCTTCCCTACATTCACCTTTAGATTCCGTTTCTTACACACTCTCCCAAACTCATCTACCAAGCCTTGCAGCTCCCCTTCGTCCTAACTTAGCAACACAGTATCATCTGCAAACAACAGTACAGGGAGTTTCCAAACACTGCCCTCTCTCACTAGGGCCACTGCAACATCCACTGCCCTACCTTGTATCTCTTTTATAACCCCATCCATATACAGATTGAACATGATGCTACTTGCTTTGTTATAATACGACTTGCCGTATTATAATCCAATTAACATTGTTCTATTAGAACTTGTCCTGTTATTATACAAGTCTGCTTTGTTTTTACACAAATCTGCCATATCATAAAATGAGTCTGCCTTGTTATTACATATATCTGCCTTATTATAACATTATACTGCCTTGTTATAACATGCCTTTCTGTGTTATAACGCTCATTGTTCTGTATTAGTATGAAAACAACTTGTTATTGCATAACTTGCCTTGTCATTACAAAAGAAGCCCTTGTTATAGCAAAGGTTTACCTCGTTGTAACTTCACATGCCTTATTATAACACAATTTATCTTGCTAAAGCACTGGACTTCCTTGCTCTGACTTGACTCCAATATGTTATAGTATGGGTCACAGTTGTTAAGATGTATCAAACTTGTTACAGTGCAACTCCATCTTCTTGTAGCACGACAGTGACTTGCTGCAACACGACATTAAACTGCTTGAACATGACTCAGAATTCGCTCATAACATGACCTCTATTGACACAACGCATAATTGCAGCATTACTAATTTAAAGATTCCTATAAACAGAACTATGAATATCACGACCATTAAAGACCAAATTTCTACGAAGATGGAGCATTAAGAGAGTGGAACAACCACAACCACCAACTGGTACATTTTATTTTATTTACTTATTTTTTTTTTTTACTCGTCCCCGTCCCGGGGGGTCCCGGGAACGGGAACTGTTTTCACTCAGTTTGTCTATCTGTTTGTTTGTGTGTGTGTGTGTCTGTCTGTCTTTAAACGAAAACTTCTAGTGCGATTTTGACTAAAATCACAGAGATGATGGGTTATGACCTTCTGATCACCTGTTTAAATGTTGGGCCACCAAGGCCCGGGCTGTAGCCCCCCCCCCCAAAAAAAAATGCCATAACTCCTTTCAAATTCGTCATATCGACATGAAACCAAAACCTATATGTGCATCTTTCAAATCTGCACCCTGTAACATGCCTCATTACATCAGGGAGGTCAACGCCAGGTGAGTCGGGCCTAAAATTTCAAATGGGCATAAAATCTTCAATTTTCATCTGATTTACTCCAAATTTTTATGTGCCATCGTTGACTAGATATCCTGTTGTGTTTATACGTCAGCACTAAAATGACTTCCGGGGACGGGTTTGCTGTGCCTTCGCACAGCTTCTTGCTTTTCTGTGACCTTTACCTCCGGCACATTTCTCTCAAAATCGGAGTACCGGTCCTTCATCCTTGGCTAACCCTTAACTGTTTCATGAACTTTGGCTCATATCAGATCAGATCTGTTTTAATTACTTTGCATTCTGACCCTGAAATTTCATCTTTCCCTGTGACTTTGACCTCTGACTGATTGCCCTCATTTTAACCTGAACTCTTCCACAAATTCTACATCGTATAAAAAGTATTTATAGCTGACCTTAGTATGTGACTGTGTCCTTTTAGTTATCAGTCCTGCAAAGCAGGATGGTAAGATTTTCAGCAACACGACCACTAATGGAGTGCTATGCTCAGGCTGTGTGTGTGTGTGTGTGTGTGTGTGTGTGTGTGTGTGTGTGTGTGTGTGTGTGTGTGCGCGCGCACGTGTGTGTGTGTGTGTGTGTGCGAGCGCGCGCTCGATTTATCTCCTCCTAGGCTATCTGATCGATCTGAATTAAACCTTGCAAGTGAGTTTGTTGAGTTCTTGGAAAGGATTTCCACTATATACAATTACCTATCCGTCATGTTTAGGAGAATCAGCTACCTAGCCAAATTCAAAATACTCATAAATAATGAACGGGAGATACGCTTTGATATCATTGTGGATATTGTACAAAGGACTCTTCCCCGTAATGCACTGTTTGTGGCGCGTGACCCCCAAGTTACTCCTTGGGGGGGTTGTCAGCTTCCCTTCAAAAAAATAAATCAATTAATTAATAAAAATGATCAGAAATAAGGGAAGGTAAGCAGATGAATTTCACCGAAACTTTTCAGGTGCGTCTGCAGAGTTCCTGGAGAGGTTTTCCACAGTATACAATTTTCCAACCATGATTTATCAGATGCTAAGCCCCCTAACAAAACTTAAAATTCTTAGATATAATAAAAGAAAGGTAGATATGGCTTTGATATCGAAGTATATGTTGTAAATTGGGCTTTTATCCATAATGCGATATTTGAGGAGTGTGACACCCCTCCCCCAGACGATTCTTGAGGGTCATCCCCCTTCCCAAAATTAAAAATAATCAGAAATAAGGGAAAGCAATCAGATGGATTACTATGAAACGTGTCAAGTAAGTTTGCCTGGTTGTTTGATAATCTCCTCCACTACATAAAATATTGAGTCATTATTTTTAGGGGGGTCAGTCTCCCTTTAAAATTTACAAAGAATACAAAATAGGGGAAGGAGAGCAGATATGACGGTGATATCTAGAACATATTGTACAATGGACTCTCATCTGTAATGCGATACTTGATGTCCGTGATTCCCCCCTCCCCAATGATTTTTTGGGGGTCAGCCGCCTCCCCAAAATATAAACGATCAGAAATGGGGGAAATGCTTGAATGAAACTTCCCAAGTCAGTTCGTGTGGTTACTGGAAAGGTTTTCCACTATATACAAGTTTCAAATCCTGCCTTTTGAGGGGGTCAGCCCCCCTACCTAATTAAAAAATCTCAGAAATAGTAAAAGGAGGGCTGATATTGCTTTGTTATCTTAATATATGTTGTACAACGGACTCTTATCTGTAATGCAATATTTGGGGAGTGCGAACCCCCAGTAATTCTTGGAGGGCTCAGCCGCCTTCCAAAAATAAAAATAATCAGAAATAGGAGAAAGTGGGCACAAAGATTTTGACAAAATCTGCATACATATTGCAAGAGTAGGTATGCATTTTCAATATTTTCTTTGAATGCAAGAGAAGAAACTACAAATCGACATTTAGGGAGGGTGGTCCCAAACCAGTGACTCCTGAGGGGGTCAGCCTCCTACCCAAAATATATCCGAAATAGGGAAAAAAAATTGATTAAAACTTACCAGGTGAGTTCGTCTGGTTACTCCGAAGGTTTTCCACTATATACAATTTTCCAACCATTAATTTTTAGGGGTGGGGGGGGTCAGCTCACCCACCAAAATAAAAATTCTCTGATATAATGGAAGGAGGGCGTATATGACTTTGATACCTTAGAACATATTGCACAATGGATACTTATAGCATCATAATCATCCGGACCTCCTTTTCCACCCTAGGGCAGGGTGAGGAGTAGTAACAACGTCCAGACAGCCCACATTTGCCCAGTCTAATGGGCCATGCATCCAGTCACTCTTTATTCAAGCCCTCGGAATCCTGGCTCTATCTGATACGCCAAAAACTTCCACAATGTTCTGTGGCTTCACAAAAACGTATCCGATAGAGTCAATCAAAACGGTGTCACTTTAAAAAGGGTGCCAAATCCCTGATCATGCACTTTTTCTCACAACATTCATCCAGCCAGCTCGATCTCTTGTCAGTCCCGTAGACTCACCAATTTCCATACCTCTCTTCCTAACACACTCATCCACTATATCCATCCACCTTCTACTTGGCCGACCTCGCCTCCTCCCTCCTTCAAATTCGCTCAGATATACTTTTTTCACCACTCTACTGTCATCCATGCTTTCCACAGGACCATACCATCCCAGTACACTCTCCTCGATTCTGGTGTCCACAGACTTCCTCATTCCTCATCTTTCACGAATCATATTATTTCGTATCCTATCCACTCTCTGTACTCCACATATATTCCTCAGCAGTCCATCTCCACTGCTGTCAATTTTGACTTTTCATTTTCATGCCACACCGTAGTCTCACATCTATATGTTAAAACTGGCACTAACACTCCGTCATGTAAGCCTCGCGCAGCTGCGAAACTCATGCCTCTGTTTCACAGTATCAGCTACCTTCCTTCCTTGTGTCACTCTACTTTCCACTTCTTTTGCACATTTTCCTCTATTTTCTATTATTGTATCCAGGTATTTGAACTTTGTCACCAGTTCTATTCTCTCCAATCGTTGTAACATCACACTGGGAGTCATCGTTTCTCTCGATTACCATCAGTTTACTCTATTCTACATTTACTCTCAAGGAATAGGGGAAATATTTGAGTGACATTTAGTAGGTGGGTTCATTCTCCAGCAATGATTCTGGGAGAGTCAGCCCTCCTCAGGAAATTAAATACTCTAAGAATTTTTTAAGGACTGCAGATGTGGCTTTGACATTTTACTACGTGTAGTACAATGGACTCTCATCTGTAATGTGGTATTTGAGGAGCATGACCCTCCAAGTGATTCTTGGGGGGTCAGCCCCCTTCCCAAAATAAAAACGGTCAGAACTAGTACAAAGTAAGCACATGGTTTCCAACGAAATCCGCATACACATCGCAGGATTCGGTAAGAAGATTCCATGTTTTCTTTGAGTGCACAGGATGAAACTGCACATCAACATTGTTCTTTAAAATCAATAAATCACCCTACTGAATGATCAACTCGGCCTCCAAGTTGAATCCAAAGCATGTTTTAATTATTTTCTTCAAACACCGATATACAGGTCGAACTTTGACCTTTTCTTCTTACCTCGAACTTTGACTATTCTTAAGTTGATTTATTTCGCTCCTGTCTGAACCGTAACCCTTCCACCAGGTTTGGTTCAAATCAGATCGACGGAGTTGCCCTTGCCCCGTCACTTTGCCCTTCGACCTTTCCTTGGGACCTTGACCTTTGGCTGATTATTCATAAAACTGAATCACTTTCTTTTCTTTTTTTTTATGTGTCAGAATCTGGGCATAGGCTGTGAAGTTTCACAGCCTGCTATCAAGGCCCAGCAGTCCTCCTACATACTCTACACCTCTACATGTCACCACTTCGGCGCTAACACCCACCGTCCATATTGAATACATGCTAGGGCTGTCTCATACAGGACTGGTGTATTGGTATTAGCGGGGGTATTTTTACGACATGTCGGCGGGTCTTTTGGAAGATCAGTAAAGCCTGGTTTTAATGACATTCAAATCCTTAAACTGTTCCCTGCCCCAGCGGTGATTTGAACCTGGGTCCGTTAGGACTGTAGGCAACCTCTCTACCGGTTGAGCCACTTATTCTTGCTTTATTCGAAACCATCCACAAAGTTGGGTTTAAATCGAATAAAAACGTTTTAAGTCGACGATGCTCTGTGACACTGACCTCTGACCTATAGTTCTGACAAATAAGGGGTTGACTCTTTAGCTAACTCTGTAGTATATCCTTCCAATAAGTTTGTCAAAACAAAGTGTGAACTATCTATTGCCAGACGCCTTTATCCTGTAAGGGGTGGCCACAAACAAATTCCCTCCATGTCGCCCTGTCCCCCGCCATTTCACTGCCCTACCCCCAGCTCACACCCCCATCACTCATATACTTCTCCAGTCCATCCCTCCATCTCATCTTTGCTCTCCCCCTCCCTTTCCCTCCCCCCCTCCACCTCACTCACATACACTTTTCTTGTTAGTCTCTCGCTCTCCATCCCCTTCACAAGGCTAAACCACCCCAATATATTTCTCCTAACGCTTTCTACCTCTTTCATATCCCCAGCACAATGCTCCTTCACTTCCTCATTTGTCATTCTGTCTCTCCATGTAACTCCACATGCTCCTATCAAATAATTCATATCCACTTCTCTGACTCTTGACCTGTGTCCTTCCAAAAAGCTCCAAGCTTCACATTCAGTTGTTAGAGTTGGTATCACAAGACTATCATACAGAGACGTTTTACTTCCATGCATATTTCCCTGTTTTTTATCACTGCTTCCAAAGAACCAGCAACCTTTCTTCCCTGTTGTACCCTTTCGGGTACAAGTATTTCATCCTCCAAACTTCCATCCTTACTCACCACACTATGCAAGTACTTAAATGCACTCACATTTTCCATTGCCTCACCATCAAACCCCATTGTGCATTCAGTGACTTCATTACTCTTGAAGACGATAACTTTACTCTTCCCTACACTCACCTCTTAAATCCGATTCTTACACACTCTCCCAAATTCATTCACCAAACCTTGCAGTTCCTCTTTGTTTTCACTTAATAATATAGTATCAACTCCAGACAACAAAACAAGAAATTTCCAAATGCTGCCCTCTCTCATTAGGGCCACTCCAGAATCCAGTGCCCTACCGTTTTTCTCTTGTATAATCCCATCCATAAACAGAGTAAACTTCCAATGAGACATGACACATCCCTGTTTCAATCCAACACTCAGACACAAAATTTAATTCAGCTCACCATCTACATGCACTGCAGCCTTAGCACCCTCGTACATACTCTTCACAGCATTCAACAGCTTCCCATTTACTCCATATATTCTTAATATTTTCCACATTCCTCGTCAATCCATCCCGTCACACGAGTATGCTTTCTCCGGATCCACGAAAGCCGCATACAACTCCTTTCCCTTCTCTAGAAACTTTTCTACTAAAGACTTAACCACGAATATATGCTCTACACAGCCTCTTCCCTTCCTAAAACCTCCCTCTTCTTCACATAATTTTCCTAATTCTATCAATAAGTATCCAACCATATTCTTTTCTAAGTTCACTAAGAAAATGAATGCCCCTATGATTATCACAAACTTTTGTTTCCCCCTTTCCTTTGTACAGAATAATTATACCTGACTTCCAATCCTAGAGGACTGTACATTCCTCCCAGGCCAATCTGCACATCTTTCATATCCATTTTACTACTATCTCTCCCCCAGGACCCACTTATACCATAAGGTGGGTCCTACTCTCCCCCTTGCATCAGCATTTCACGACACACTCGATCAATTTTTTGGGCTTTCCGCATTTTGACTTTCTTTATTGCTTTCTCTACTTCCATCCTACTGATTTCCTCCCTTCTCACCTCCCTCCTCCTCCCAGCCGTTCTCCAGCCACTTACACTCGCATTACTTTCATTCTCTATGTTTAACAATTCCTTAAGTGTTCTCTTCATCTGCTCACTTTTTCTCCTGTCTCCACTATCAATCTACCACAGTTATCATTCAGTTGCCTACTAACTTTTTTTATAACCCTGTATAATTCTCTTTTCCTTTCTCCAGAACATTTTCGTACATTCCCTCTATTTTACTCAAAAATTCCTTCTAAATTGCTCGACCACTCTCTTCTTATTTTCTCTTACTAATCTTTTCACCTCTCTCTTCCTCTCACCATATTACTCTCTCTTCCGTCTTTCAACTTCCTCCATGCCTCTACTTCCCATCCACTCACTAGCCTATATGCTTTCTTCTTTTGCACCACAACTTGTCTCACCTCTCATTCCACCATGCTGTTCCTTGCATCCTCTTTCGTGCTCACTTCACACCACACACCACCTCACATGCTGCACAGATTTCTTCCGTGAATATCTGCTCCAAATGAAATGTACCCAATCGCTTCTCCGCTTCTCTCTTATATTCTGCCTTTTTTTTCTGTCTTCTTGCACCGTTTCTACCTTCCTTGTACTGGCTACTTCCTCCTGTCCTCTTCTTCTATTCATCCATTGCATTTGTACCTTAACTTTCACCAACCATCAAGTGGTGGTCCAAAAGTCCACTTCCTCAGCATCTGTATACTCTTACATTCATTACATACCGTCTCATTCTCTCATCCACACACACATAATCAATCATTGCCTTCCTTTCATCCTGTTCACCACCCACATTTCTCATCACTCGCCACGTATACCTTTGGATCATTTCGTGCCCAGAGAGGCTATTGGCTATTACCAACCTTTTCCCCGCACAAACGTCCACAAGAGCACTGCCATTGTCATTCACTTCTGCAAGCACACCCCACTCACCAACTGCTCTACGCACCTTCACATTCCCTACTTTTCCACTCATATTTCCTATCAAAGCACTCTCTCATTCCTCACAAACTTTTCCATGCATGCTCCAAATTTGCCGAGAACTCTTTTCACTCTGCTCGCCCCGTCTTCCGTTGGCATGTACACACACAATCACCCAAGTTTGTATTCCTACTTTCAGTCACACCCACAAAACCCTTGACCCAGCGGACCGATACTCTCATGCATGTATATTCTCCTTTCATCTCTTGTACATCAACTGACCTTGTCTTGTAACTCTGACTCTTGACTGATTGTTCTCAAAGATAAATCCCTTGACTTACGCCATAGTGTTACAAACGCGATACTCCTTGGTTATCACTCAAGCTTAAACTTTTGTTATTACACACACACACACACACACACACACACACACACACACACGCACGCACGCTTACCGAAACATAACATCCGCTCTAGTCTTCAGGAGTCGCTGGTGCAATAACATTACTTTTAATACCTGAACTCTTAATAGCACGACTCCTAGTATCACAAATCCTTATAACATGAATAATGTTTACACCACTTCTAATAACACGAGTCTGCAGGGTTGTAACATAAATTTCAATAACATGACTTCTAACAACACGAATCTACAGCATTGTAACATAAATTTCAACAACATGACTTACAATACTAAGCTAGAACGGCTTACACCAACACCTAGCTGGATTTACCATGAATCCTTATACAACGACTCTTAACATGATGTCTCTTGTTTTAACACGACTGCATCTGTTAACGAAGATGAACAGAGAAAGGGAAACAAATTAAACATAAAAACAAAATCTATACACCAGACTACAGACTGAAGTGAACTGCTGTGGGTTGAAATTTGGGGGGAACTTATCTCAAGAAGAGAATTCTAAAGAGAAGAGGTTCGAGGAATAAAGAAGTTTTGATAAGCAGATGTTCTGCAAAATGGTATTACGACAGTCCAGCCATGGCCCTTGTAACATACTGATATAATTGAGAGCATATAGGATTTCAAACCCTGAAGTTTTAGATAAAGTGCTTCAAATCATTCAGAGCACTGGGAAGATCCTTCAATATCAATACAGTATACTAACCCAGAGTCATAATAATGCAAGCAAATGCCTTTATGGAGGCAGAACTGGTCAGAATGTCAAACAAACCAAAGAACCCTTGTCCTCTTTTTCCGTTAATATTTTCTTGACATTTACGCACTGGAAAAAAAAAATCCATGTATAGGTAGGTTTCAGTTATGAGAACACCATCAAGAAAACCCATAAACAAGAATAGCCCATCAAAAAATTCGGGTGTTGTATATAATATTCATTGCATTCACTGTAAATAATTTTATATAGGATGTTCTGGAAATGACTTGGAAACCAGAATTCCACAGCATAGGAGCAGTGTAAGCACGGTCCGCCAGAGTAGTGCCGTATTCCGACACAAAACACCCAGTCATCAGCACACTGACTCGGCAGGCTCTAATGAAAAAAAAAAAAAAAAAAAAAAATCGGCGAAAGACATTAAATTGATTCATGCTTAATTTCTTGTTCATATGAGAATACTGTAAATATAAGCCATGGACATTTTAACTGTGATAAGTTGTTGCCAGATTTAATTACAAAGCAGTATCTCCCAGAATAACATTGGTTCCATAGGCTAGCTATTATTTACGATGTAAGTTCGGCCAAGGTGGAGTGAGGTGAGGTAAGGTTAGAGGTGAGGTCATGTCATGTCATGTCAGGCCAAGTCAGGACCCCCTTTGTCCTGTGTGGCACCCCTGCTGCTAGTGTGTATATAAGACCTCCACCTTTATGTCCCTATGTCATTCTGTCTGAAGATGTAATATACAAAAATGTTACTAGTCTCTAATTTCCTTTCTCCTGTAGCTAATTTGTCATAGTGCCGAGCTAGTAAACCTTATAACATGTTTTCAAATCTAATGTGGCCAGGGAAATTATTAACTGCATTATTTTTTTTCTTCCCTATCATGAAAGTCTCCATATACTAAACCTTCATTCAGTCAAGGATGGCTTCGTAATGTACGACATAATCTATTACTACAAAATATTCCATTTTCTATCACGCATCTCCCCAACTGTGGCTCGTAACACCGTGGCCGGAACTGACCCCATCCCCTGCCCTCACTGCTACGAATCTGACGAGTATTCCCTCCTACACTACCTTTTTGATTGCCCCGCCACAGACACCCTTCGTCTCTCTCTCTAGGATCCAGCCTCATCAGTCATCCTTCAAGAACTTTAACAGCTGCTACAATAGTCTTCCTTTCCCCCACATCTTCTCTACTTCAAATCGTCTCCATCTACCCCCCACCCAGATAGCCAACCTCACGCATAACCATTCGCTTCCATTCTGACAGGCTTCACTTGCCCGTTTCCACTCTGACTATCAGGTGGATAAATCTATAACAACAACAACAACAACGTAAAACCGTGGCTCTTAACATGCTCATAACACTGGTAATAGAGGCCAGAGTTACAGAATTCAGGTTCAACACTGCAACACTGAAATTAGAGAGATTCTTTTCCCCGTGAGTGAAGACTCCCTCTCAGAACACAGTTACAGCCCCTGATCTTAGGCTATTCAAAAAGAGACCCGAAGGAAGTTATAGTTACATGTTTGAAGAAGGCAAGATCAATCACACAAAGAGGACTCAGTGAATCTGAATATAAAATATCTTATAGTCCCGAACTCGAACCATAAAAACACCCTAAGCAAGGTATCATGACACGCAGGCCTATCAGTATGTAATGACACCGGTAAAAGGATCGGAATCACAAAATGCAGGGAGGAGACAATCAAGAACTGCAACGGCATCGTTTACAAGATCCCCTGTGGAGGGTGTAACAAAGTTTACTTTGGGGAGGCACAAAGAGTCAGCACCCGCTTAACCCTTAAACCGCGGGGTTGTCGGAGGCACGCCGGGCCGATCCCGCGGGAATGTTCACGCTCCTACTGACTTTTTAAAAATATTTGCCAAAAATCAGTTATTAGTCCTAGAATATTATAATTAACTATGCTTATGGCACATACCTTCA
>JAGKTI010027477.1:0-13243 GCA_018397915.1 Birgus latro | reverse complement strand
TAATATCCTTATTCATTGTTTACTCACCCTCCTTCCTGACTTCCCTGAATCACAATTACTTGCTATGCTGATGACATCTGCATTCACTCAAATTCTCCAGCAGATCTGAAACGTTTCCTTCGCTGGTTTCACGAGGCGGCTTCCAAATGTGGACTCATTATCTCACCAGAAAAAAGTTGAATCTTCACTTCCCGTCCAGCAAGAACACTACCTGTATTCTCTGTTGGGGATTGTGTTATTCCCCTATGCACGCAGAACCTTTATCTTGGTGCACCTGTACGGATTTCTCCCTCCATTCCTGCAAGACAACGTGTGCATCCGATTGTTCAGGGTCTGCTAACCCGGCTACAGCAGCGCCTAAAACATCTCAAGTGGCTCACTAATTATGCTGCCGGGGTGTCTATTCCTGTAGCACGATCCATATACATAGCGTTCATTCGATCAGTTGTTGATTATCTCTCCCCTGCTCTTTGTCAACTTTCCAGAACAGCCTTACAACCTCTTGAGAAGTTCCAAAACACAGTAATGAGACTTATCCTGGGCTGCCCTGGCTCAACCAGAATTGTCAACATGCAACTTGAACTCAACCTACTAACACTTGTTGAGAGAATATACTCCATGGTGACATACTTCAGCGTTAAGTGCCTGCATTATCCTCACCTTTCTCCCCACTACTCTCACATCATTCGGACCTCCCTTTATCCCACTGCACCAAGACCTTTGCTTTGCGGTGGTGGCCGCACTCTAGTTAATACTGTTTGTTCATATGTCCGACAGATAACATCAACATACCAGTGCTTCCGGAGGAGGTGTACTGTGGCATTCCACCTTGGCAGACCCCTGTTCCTGCTGTCTCATACACTCCGGCCTCCAAGACTGACCTGCCTCAGCTGCAGAAACAGCTAGCTTTGGAGACTATCGCCAGGCTGTCATCTTCCCTCCCTTCGGCCCACCATAACTACACTGATGGCTCCCTGCAGGAGGATGGAAGTGCTGGTTGTGCAGTGTTTTCCCCTAGTCTGGATCCACCTCAAGAGGCTGCTTGGGCCGTCGACTGCCAACCTCATCGAGCTCTACATATTGCGAACTACATGGACTCCGCGATGCAGTTACTTTATTAGTACGGACGAACAACAGCGGCTTGATCATCTGTGACTCACAGTCGGCCCTCCATGCCCTCTCCTCTCCCAGGCCTGCATATCAACACATAGTTATGCAGATACTCAGTCAATTGGCCACTGCCCGCGATCGTTCGCTGGTGGTGCACTTTCTGTGGATTCCTTCTCATATTGGTCTTGCAGCTAACAACACCGCTGACCTCATTGCTAGGACTGCCTGCGGACTGGATCTGCCTACTGTGGATGACACTAATGTCTTCCCCATTTGCTACAAGCAGATCACATGCAGAGCAGCCCGCTCCCCTATTCTCCACCGTAGAAATGCTGAGAGGACTCACAGTGTGTCTATCCAACACTATGACCACTTTCTACATCGGCCCCATAGATATCGTCGTAGTGGTCTTATGGTTCGTCGACATAACGTGGTGTGTGCTCGCCTCAGACTGGGATACCGACCTGTGTGGCAAGTGGCTGGGGTGGACAACGCACCTCGTTTTTCCTCCTGTAAGCTGTGTGACGCACCCAATGCCAACACCTTTGACCACTATTGCCTGCAATATACACTTGTCTCTGATTTAATACCACACGGACTCACATTAGTGGACACTTGTAAACATTTATTGGATGATGATAATCTAGATGTTATTCTCATGCGTCATCCACACTTTGGTGGGTGTTAATTTGTTTTAGCTAGACAGCGTGTCCTGTGTGGCACGAGTTCCCTTGTACTCACCTCACATATGCCCACATGTCACTGTAATAGGTTTGTCGCCTTCGGGCGTAATAAATTAATGAAATCAATTCAAATCAATCTTTTTCCTTCCCACTCACAAGCAATCCTCGTTAGGTCACACTGTGATTACCTTTTCTCTCACTTCTCTGTGGTACTTAACGCTTGTTCATGTCAGCATACACGTCATGAGTAACGATAATATTGCTGCCTGAAAATAATTGCAAATAAAGTTGAAGACCAAAAGTCGCCAATGACTAGCAAGGTAATGACAAGCTAGGGCCAAAAAACACAGAGTAAGATATTGCGGCAATTACAACCCGTCCATCAGGAGACACCTACAATGACTTACAAACTTAATGGTCACCCTGAGCGCAGCGGTTCACATTAACACAGTTGCATTTATTATATTGCCAGGCATCTATACTCTTTTCACATTAACTTGGCCATGATTTTCGTCATTTTGCAGATCATTTCATGAAGTTCAGTTGCAGGGAAGATTATACTGTGGCTGTACAGTACATCCTGTCCTTACCACTTCTTTGTGACTAGCATCATATTCTAGTGAATATCTATTGCCCCAGCTCAGCATTCAAGATTGAAAGATGGCAGTTTCGGAATGTTGGCAGAAAGGTATACGGCATATGAGAAGGAAAAAACTGCAGTAATTACAAATGGAACAATAGAATCAACGTAACACCTTTGTGTGAGTTCTCCCCCGCAAGCGACGGAGCACCTTTAGTAACGCATCAGCTCAACAGATGGCGTTAGGGTCGACATCAAGCGTGCATTTTTAGCTTAAATTAAAATATATTTATCCCTCTCTAAATCACATGTTATTAAGACTGATCAAAAGTATAGGTCTTTATATTTTCAGGAGGGGGATTTGGTGACATTCACCTGCCATCGCTCTGATTTGAATTTTTTACACTAAATTTTGGATGCGTCGAGAGAAAGGGTCCGGAGTGGTGTTTTGGATTTGTATTCAAAGATGGCTGTTCAGAGCCAGACACAGTAGTACTATCTGGTTACATCTCCCATCTATTTTGTTTATTCAGTGTCGTGAGCGTTATCCAACTGGTACAATATAATGGAAAACACAGGGTAATTAGTACTGACTCTAATACGGACCCTTGCCCCATGAACTCGCCAAACTGTTGCTCAAGATAGTTAAAGCTCACTGTTTTGTGATTCAGTAGGCTGGTTTGGGGAGCCTACAAGGCAGGTCCACGTAAGCCAGTCGTCAGATAAACGCTGTCCGTCGCAAGGAGAGTATCTTCACCTTCTGGTAAGTCGATTTCTTATTTATTTATTTATTTTTTTTAAGTGTTGAGGTCTTACGGTGAGGTATAATTCTTATTGCTAGTTTGTTGGGAATTTTTCCCCTTTCTACATAAGTTAAATGGCGAGCGAGGTTGGAGAAGGGCAACGTGTTTAACTGTGAAACACTGTAGTAGTTAGTTCGAATTTTTAGCTTTGGATTTTAAGCACTGAAAGCGTGGAGGGTTTTGATAACGAATTAAGCTAAAGATGGAGGTGACTGAGTTTATACGGCTGCAGTACTTTAACTATTTCCATTATGCTGGTATTGTACTTAAAAAGAATACAAAGATTGACAAGTGAGCTTGACAGACTCTACTGCCCTAGGGCTAAACTTTGCAGTGGACATATGGAGAATAGAGCGTTAGTCGTATTAAGAATGTTGCCTTCCATAGTGCATGGGTTAGCTAATTACAAACTGCTGAGTGGTAGTTGATCATTGACTTACTGGGAACATTGGCTAAGGAAAACTTGTATGCAGAAATAATGCAACAACCTTTCAACTGCAAGGATACTTGATACAGGGAAGGATTGACGGCACTTCTGTCACAAGATATAGCAGAAGCTACGGATTAATAGACTTAAAATGAAGCAGTTACCTTTACAGACAAGTGATTCTTTACCTGGTGGAGCACAGCCACTCCCTCGTACACTAAATCGTGTTTGAACTAAAAGCATTTTCTGGGCTTCTTCATTCCTAGTCAGTCCCTCGAAGCAATTTTCACTATGAATTGAGGTATGTGATTGTGATTTTTGCTTTGTTAGAACAAGCTGTGCTAATTTTATTGGCTCCATGCACTTAAACATTACCCACTGGCATTGAAAAATGAAAGAATCTCTTGGCATGACTGTTTTTGCAGTATTTCATGTTTAAGTACTCTCCTTATCTAACGAACCACGCACTTCAGAATACGCGTTTCTTCCTTGCAATAGCCTTTTATTGAGGGGGGGGGGGGGGGTGAGGAGAGGGAGAAAGGAGGACGGGCAGAAATCTAAGATAAGCTAAAATCTGTCAGGTCATGCATGTGTAGTGATGTTAATCTTGCTTCCCACTGTATGTTTAGCGCTACTTGTCAATGCGTAGCTTGTATTTTTGGTTGACAGGAATCTAGAGTAGAAAGGTACGATTAAATTGTCACTTAACAATTTGCATTTAGCAGGTGAGGCGAGGGACACTGCTGTCTACACACTGCGCCCATACCAGCCGATAAGTATACTCCAACTTTGTGTCCATTTTCATTTTCACTTTAAATTTTGCTTAACTTTCAATCCTTTGGCCCCTGTCTGCTTTAAGGGTTTGGCTGGTTTTGCAGTATTGGTCAGGGTGAGGGAGTAGGCTAAGGTTTTATTAGAGGTTGAATACTAGGAAATAATTTAAAGGGCAGAAGGAATAACGAACGACTGGATTAGAAATTAGGGTGTAAGATTTTGTGATGAGATAGCTACTTAGGCTCTGCTAGGAAATATACTTACTTGGGCTGTAGAAATGTTTGGTAGGAGACACGGTTAGAACTTGAATTATTTTTCCCAAGTTTCGGGCTTCACAAAACATCTTGCTGTATGTGATACAGCAGATATTATACCCATGGAAATTCCATTTCTCGTGTCGCACCGTGATTGGCTAGTGCTAGGAAAATTACGTAGTCCTGCCCCACCCCTAATTGCGCCGCGTGCTGTATACCTACATAGGCCGGAAAAACCCTCAATGTTTACATTTTATACACAAACTTGAGCTGCTTCCAACATGTTTATTTAGACTTCTCAAGAACTAGCTTCTCCCTGGAAAAATGATTGTGCTGATCTCGTGCAACATAGGAAATTCGATACTGTTACGTCCTACATCTGCTTAGTTCTAGCTTTGCATCCATTCCTCGTAGTTTCTCCTGTGTACATTTTCGGGCATCCACTGTACGGTATGCTGTTTTTTACTCATTTTCACTTCCTTTCACTTGACTATTTAACATTCCAAGGATGCTGCGATCCAAAGGCCTGCTTTCATTAAGCAGAAAACCGAAGCTTTAAGTAGGGACACACACTTACCTTGTACGGTTGTAGTTTGAATACCGACCTTTTTTTTTATATACCAACTGCCTTCCGTTTAAGATTTAACATGCTTACCGGATAGCATAGTCTCATAAAGGCTTCTTTTATGTATTTAATCTCTTCCTCTATGAACTCATTACCGCAGATTCTATACGCCCTTTGAAAAAACTGTAACAACTCGACTTGGTCCTTGCGGTGTGCCGAGACAGTGCATAGTAATCGTTAATTGGATTTACAATACAGTATTTTGCTCCGTCGTCTGTTCGCCATATTACCTTTTTTTTCTATGAAGTCAAAACATTGGTGTCCTAAGGCACTTTACTGATAGTGTCCATATCTGCACAGTTACACCCTTGCCTGTGTTTCTTCTGCAGTAATCAGTCTCCCATGTATTGGCAAACCATCACGGGCATAAAATACAGCTCATGGCTAGACAATTGTTGCCTGTATTCCTCTCCACTGAAAGTAAATGTTCACACTTAGGTAATAGTTCGTTGTAGTCTGACAATCATATTGGGAGCTCCTCATCTTCGACGTCTACTGTTGGTCCTACTGCCAGCAAGGAAGAAGTTTGGGCGCCAAAGATGAAGAGCTGCCAAATCGTAGATCTGACTACATCGAAGTAATCACTTTAATTCGGAATATTTACTTTCAGTGGATAGCAACGCAGCAAACACTATTGTCAAGCCATGGGCTTGCCTCATTCTGCTGTCATGGCTTGACTATACATGGAAACATTTCAGGCTGACTACTGCAGGAGAATCCAAGGCAGGAGTGCAACTTGGTACAGACATGTGGACGATGTGTTAGTGCCAAAGGACACCATTGCTCTAAATAACACGGATATTAGCGCGAATGATGACTTCACAATAGAAGTGAAAGAAAAAACTCTGATTGTTAGATCCTGTAACCCTGAAAACAGACGAGGGGGCTATACTGCGTAACATACACCATCCAGGATGACTATCCACTATATCCAGCACACAACAAAAGGTCCAAGTTTCGAGTTAAAGGATTTTCGCGAGAGGCGTATATTAGAAGTAATGAGTGCATGAAGGATGAGATTAAATACATAATAGCTATTATAGTATGCAGTCCTGTAGTCTTGTTAAAACCTAAAAATATATATATATATATATTGCCAATGCTCAAATTGTCAGTTCTAGGTATATGACTCGATCTCAAAGCTTCGGTTATCAATAAGATCTTAGAGAAAGCAGGCCTTTGGATCGTACCTTACTAAGAACGTAAAAGCCAAAAGTGAAAGTAAAAAATGGTTGTAATATACAGCATATCGTGAGTGGATGGTCTAGAACGTACTCGAGGATAGTTCCGCCTTATACACATCCCTGCCACTTCGAGCCATTCAACGTAAGGCGACCACAGTGAAGCAGCAGCCAGACAATATGAACTGGCTGGTAACACTGTGGGAGGGCAGAGGTTACTGGAGGAGGAAGGGTAGGGGAAGAGAGTGGTTGGAGGAGTTGAGGGTTCCTACCCCTTCCCGCTTCCAGCCCCACTCCTCGCACAGCTACCAGATAAATGCTGTCTACTGCTTCGCTACCGCTTGACTCATTTCGAAGTGGTGAGCGAGTGTATAACGCGAAACCTTCCTCGAGTTTACATAGGGGAAGCAGGACCAGGAATGGACAAAAGGATAGAACACAAAGTATGTGTGCGGCATCAAGGGTATATAATCCCATTGTGATTCACTTAGATCGGCACAATCGTTTGTCCAAGTGAGAAGCTGCAATCAGTGAGAAAGGTCTGAATAAGCAAATGAGATAATGGAAGCAATTCTGGCTGAAAAATCCCTCCCTATGGGTAGTTACATCATCTGCACTATGTAGGAGAGCATTAATGGCGCAAATCAGAGGTGGGGTAGGACGACAGAATTTTCCTATAGGTAACCAACCGGACTGCTGCAAGAGGAAGGGTGGGGAGGAAGGAGGTAGTTTCTGGGGGTATAAGGGTCTCTGCAGCATCACTTAAGACTCTGAAGATGGATTCTGTGTAGCCTGAAAACTTTATAGAAAACAAGGAATTAAAGATTTAACCTGTATTTCTCCTCCCACCCAACATGCGGTAGGATAGATACTTAGGCTGCGATAGGGAACAAAGCAATTAATAGAAAATTCAGCTAGGGGACTGGATAGGTAAAATAGCGTTGAAACTTTTGATAGGAAGCTAGTTAAAAGAAAGCTAAAGCTAGGAGGCAACTATAGGTATTAGTAAGGATGGTGTAGGGAGAAAGCCATAGGTTGGAAACTATTTAGCTATAGGGAGGCAACTAAGGAGGTGTTGTAGATGGTAGAAAGATGGAGGGTACACTTAGAAGCACTAGATGGTAGAAATGTATACTTTAGCATACTTTGATACATGGTTCGAAAATTATCCCTGACATGTGTAAGTATACAGGTAAGATACAGGTGAACTTAATCAGCTCCCAAGCAGTCAGGGTGTTAAAGCTCAGGTAAAGTTATAAGATTAAATAAGGGAGTCGGCCAATATCGTGACAGCAGGAAATTCGGTGCTATGTTGTTGGTAAGTTAAGGAGACACTTTAATTCTAAGTTAGGAATGCAAAGGTTTGGGAAATATAGGTGAAGGGAAATGCAGCACATATAGTTAAGTATTGAAATACCAGTTGTGTGCGATAGTCAGCAGTGGTTAACAGGTAACTCGTTATTCTTCCGTAGGTAACTAGCAATACTTCGGTGAGCAACTCTAGCAATATTTCTTACATTATCTGGAATGTTCATGGCAAGACTGAATGGAAAATACTGAGTCTGGGCGGGTGAATCTGGCCAATTTAACTGCCCTGAAATCTTTGTATAGATTTTACGTCTGGTCAGTAGACATCTGGAGGCAAACAGGTGAAGATTTTTGCCTACTTGCGAGGTATTAATATTTGACTAGGTGTATTAAGGCTGCCTTTGTATTAAGATTCTTCCCTTATCAGTGAGATATACTGCGACCTAGAATAAAAGATCTGTTTCCTTATTTTGCCAGTGCTGCCGTTCATGTACACGCACTTCCTTAATGATTTTTTCTTAGGTAAGAAAACTGAGGTGGAGATAGGATGTGGAGCGGTATATGAACGTGGGTTGTGGTATTGGGAGGAGAGCCTACAGCTTCTGGATAAGGTGCATTTTGATCGTGGCGACTCTCTCGGGATGAAGTCCGGCTACAAGGAAACTCTATGCTGTGACAGGAGTACAAGCAGCTCAATTTACTGCTCCCATAACACTGCTGACCCAGGCAAGGTAATCCTTAAGAAATCATTAATCAACCTATATAATTTTAACCATACACTGAATGATTTAGACTTTTTATCCTCTGCAAACCCAAGCTGCTAAATACATACTTCGCATTTTCGTTAGGCTGAGGTTCATATTTGAGATGCAAATCGGGTCTACATCTTGATGACTTAGACACCTCATAACTTCCTCTGTCCTTGGCGAGACAGTCAGCACGTTTAAGGAATATTTATGTTAATATTTATTCTCGCTACATCAAGACTTGTCAGCTTTGAGAGAGACGTTGGGTGATGGGGTTCATAGATTTTTTTAAAACTAGGTTCTTTAATTTTTCTAAGCACTTAAAAATACTCTAGTGGTTGAGAAAACGTAGAATATAACTGGCGATTAATGGTAGGGTTATGTAAGTTTAGCCCTAGCCCTTTGTCATGATATAATTTCAATCTCGCTATTTAGTAGTTACTGAAGCGAGGAAAGATCATTGTAAGATTGCCAGCAATTTTATCTATTACAGAATGATACTGCTGGAAGATAGAGAACGGAGGATGGGCTGTTGGCTGACTGAAGATTTGGCTACCTGTCTACCTTCTTCCCACCTGTTGGGAGAAGTTCCGCATGATTGCCTTCTACTCGACGGTTTCTTGTGCACATCTGCATATTTGTCTTCTACTAGACCGTTTCCAGTGCACAAGACCCCAGCTGCCCGTATCTCTTCTGCTCGACTGTTTCTTGTGCACCAGGAGCCCCAGCTGCTTGTATACTCCTACTGGATTGTTCCTTGTGCTCCATAGGGCCAAGGTACCTGTGCTGTGCGTAGAAGACCGTCCTGTACTGCATGCGAATCTACTGGGACAAATGCTGTAGGTTACGATAGTCTGAATCTCTACAGTATTATATAAGCTTCCGATTTAGGGTGAAAACTAGAAACTCTGAACTTTAATACTACGTTTCATTGAAGAAAAAAAATTAACTAGACAAAATCTAGCCGTTTACCTTTATTCGACGTCCCTCTCAAAGAACAGTTTGGTTCGTGGTGACAGTGGTTTGTCTGTAATTTCACCGAGATTTTCTCTGTAATGATTTTAACTTTATTGTGCTGTAATTTTAATATCGAGAGGTTTTGCATCAATATAATAGAAAATTCGTCATGGAATTTTTGGTGTTAGGACTGTTAAATGTCAAATCGGCTAAATATCCATCACTTTCAACCCGGATTCTTAAAATTTCTTGTTGCCACCGGGCGAATTTTCTGATCGGATTTCGCTGCAGGAGTTAAATATGCTGCAACACTCGGTAAATAGTTGCCCAATGCTTACATGCGATCTAGGTTAATAAATTAAATTTTCTTTGTCAGTAATTACGGTAAGAAAATAATTGCTGTAACGTGGCTCTGTCTTGTTTCATCTTGATAGCCCGATAGAATGACAAGGAAATCTACCCTTAAACGAAGAACTAATAACTAACCTGTTTAACCTAAATCCAGCTAACTTAACCTATTCAACCTAACACAAAGTAACCTATTACTAAGCGTGGAGACACTGGGCTGTCACGTCCCAATTCAAGATAGTGCACAGTACTATCCGCTGCTTTCCATCTATTCTGGTTTACCGAAAGTTGATTGGAGAGGTGGATAATGTTGCGCACTACTATTAGTAACTTCTAGGACATCCGGCTTTCATTTACTCTTAACTGATCGTCTAGCAACAGCAAGGATTAAATTTAACTTGTGCTGAAAGGATTCTCTGATCAACTTTGACTAAAATTGTCATCTCGCTCTCGAATGAGATCTTCAGCAATAGATCAACATGAATAGGATTATAATAAGTGTTGTGTGATTGCAGAGCCGTAGTGTTAAATTTTACTAACACTGAGCTACGTTAAATAAGTGAGAAGGATGAAAATCTGGACAAACTTGAAAAAAATATAAATCGGCTTTTCACCCACCCATATAGTCTTTATTCATTTTAACCACAACTTGAATATCCTGTGTGAAAAACTAAATTTTTTTTATAAAATGTTTGATTTAATATTTAAATATAGATACAACTATGACATGTATTAATAAATACGCTAATTCTTTGCCTATTTCTGTACATGATTAACCTTGGTCCTACCCTATAAACTGGTCATTTGTTATGCTGAAATCACTGATATTGTCACGAGGTCTCTGGCAACCAATATCCACTAGTTTTGTTGAAATGGATGGAATTCTTTTAGGTACAGAAAGGACTATTGTCACGGCCGAAACTATTTTCACGGGGCCGCAGAAGAGTCGGATATTAACCAAATATGATGGTGTTGAAGACTTGCCTCATAACAAAACCTAGTCATTAACAACATCTTGATCTATGAAGTCTGACCTTAGCAGGCTGTCTTTAAACAGACTATACTGTACCTGGCTCGTTGGAAATTCTACCAACCTACCGGGCCACGTTTCACTTTCTCTTACTGTCTGTGATTGTCTTTTTCCGGGTGTTCTGGAGAACTTCACTACTACAGGATTCTATACCCTCGCTACTGTCCCGTGGAAAACCCTGTGGACTTTTTCAGTTACTCGCTACCGCCAATGACTGACATGGCTGAACACATGTTTTAATCTTCCTGCATGTTCACTAAGGGGGGGGAAAAAATGGGAAACACTAACTTCTACTCGTGAAATTCTACGCATTTCGCAACCCACATTTCACTTAGGCCCTGTCCACACGAGCGGGCAGTGCCCGATGGGCAAACATTATCAAATCTCATTCCAATTCACACGTTTAGAGGGTGGGTGGCGGGCACGAGTATAGAGGACGTCATAAGCAGGGGAACCACGCAAATCGACGAAATGCTTCTGCCAGTTGAGGCACTGCCTGGTGGGCTGATTATGGTACACCAAGCTACGCTTTAAGCTTTAACTGTCTTGCGACAATTCTTGCTTCCCATGTTGTCGTACTACACTCAGTTCTGGCGAGCACCAAGACAGTTGGCCACTACCTGATGAGTGGACAACCGCTACCTCACCACAGCTCGGTCTGCCGTGTGGACAACACAGGTGCGCCTGGTTGAAGCCAATGCCCGCCGGGGACTGCTTGATCTGAAAACACTGCTAGAAAAACGATGGACATCCGCTCAGCGGGCTGTGCCCGTCGGACACTGCCCGCTCGTGTGGACGGGGCCTTGATCTGGCCCCCCGACATTATAATAGTTAACCCGTCACTTCGATGATGTTTTTTAACCCTGATGCCTTTAAATGATTTAACTCGCTTCTTCGTTTCTACCATTATTATTATTATTTAGTCTCTTGTTACAGATCAGCATTCAAGATAGAGGGATGGTATTTTTAGAAGTTAAAGTGGGCAGTCTCAAAATGTATCAGCTAGAGTGAGAGGAAATTGTATACTTAAGTGTAATTTATTTGGAAATGACTAAACTATATCGAGAAAAGTTGAGTAAATCGGACAGCAGAGTTATTGACAAGTAATTTAAAAAGAATATTAGAAAAAACATCGAGAAGGACGATTTATAAGACAAAAGTAGGATTAGATAGTTCAGTGGAGTGGGGAATAATCAGGAGGGGTGTGGGGGTAGAGTGGGGGGATGGGATGAGAGGGGAGTGAGAGGGGGAGATTGGGGACTTCAGAGAGGAGGGGAGGGATGGGTAGTAGAGCGGACATGGAAGGAGATGAAGTTGGGGAAGGAAAGGAAAGGGACTGAGGTATATACAGGGGGAAGGGATGGGAGGTGCGGCGAAGAGATGAAGAGTGCAGGAATGGGAGAGGAGGTGGGAGAAACTGGCAGGGAGGTAAGGGAAGTTGGATGAAGGGGAGGCGAGGGGGAATACTGTAGAAGAGGAGGGCAGGATTACTGGGAGTGGGGGCAGGGGTGGGGATGGAATTTAGGCATTTACCCAACAAGTTCATGGCCAGGAGGGGGATTGCAGGGAGCAAGTTGCATAAGCCCATAATTAGCAAAAGGAGAATTAGTGCAGGAAATTCGTATAATCATTGAAGATTTGCAATTTATGTTATCAGTTAAGGAAGTTCTTGTACAAACCATAATTTCATACTGAATACATATAGAAGAAAAGAGACCTAGATTTTGATGTACTGTAATTATATATATGTATCTGTCCATCTAATTATCTATCAATCTATCCATCTATAAACATACTGTAAACATACTGATCTGTTTTGTGTGTCTCCTTAATAAGCGGAAACCTATGGCCGCATTTGCTCAGTCATGTCCGAAATTCGTCGTTGGCTGCAAGAGGGAGTGAGATACGGGTGGCCGTGTTTATAGACTTTCCCAGAACTGATGCATATTAACAAAGTTGTCACACTTTGTTTTGTTGCCCGATGTATTAGTACTTAAGCACCTAAAATCAAGGCAGAATCACTACGAAACCAAAAATAGTTATCAGCTTAATAGAATACTGTGTGTGATATTTATTATGCCTGTTTTTTTTTAATGCTCTGTGGACCATACATCGCCCCATCTTCAGGTGGGAAACAGGGGTCGAGACACTGGTGGTTGTGGTGGTGGTGGTTGTGGTGGTGGTGGTGATGGTGATTGTGGTGTTGGTGATTGAGGTGTTGGTGGTGGTTGTGGTGATGGTTGCAATGGCAGTTATAGTTGTAATCAGTTTAGCAAATATATCCTGAACAGAGATAAATAAAGATTCGTTTATTTAGTCCTTACCAGCGGGTCATCGGGGGTGCAAGAATATGTGAATCTTCGATCGCAAAGCCCGAAGGATTTGCCAGAACGATTGCAAGGTACTGGCTCGGCACA
>JAGKTI010027476.1:0-13244 GCA_018397915.1 Birgus latro | reverse complement strand
GAGGTGGCTCAGAGGTAGAGCATCAAGCTCGGGACCGGGGGGTCGCGAGTTCGAGCCGCGCCCGGGACTGCCGTGCCGGGAGGGGTAGCGCCCTCCTGTTACCTAGCGGGGCTATATGATCTCATTGTAAGGTCTAGCTCGGGGGATTCTTTAATCCCTTTAGCTACCCCGAGGACTCATCCAAAACTAATTAAATTCGTCTGACAGTAGCAACAATACATTAAATATCTCCTCGGATTCAAAGGGGTTACATCACCACTCTTGGATGACACTGGGTAAAATCCCGACGTGCGGAATCACTATGGAGTCAGTGCTGGATATTCACCCTCACGTCCATTGCTGGTATCCCGTCGTCAACAATGCTGTGACTAACTGACCCCTTGACCACACAGGCTTATATACTGAACACATCCACGGCACGAAGGGCGAGTTTTTGTCCCTTTATCGGACGGGTCCCGTGTAATACCCTTCCCAGCCTATAAGATAATAGGTGTAGCTGCTTTCCCTGGCTTGTCCTGCCCCGCCCACCCTACCTTGACCTCTCTCCCCGGACTGGCTTTCCCGACCAATGATGAAATGCTGCTTCTTGTTTCTGGACCTGAGTTTGTCCCGTGAGACGTTACTCTACACCAGAGTAAATATGCAGTCAGGAATATCTACGTTGGGGTGTAACCTATCTCACACTTAATGAAAAAAAAGTAACAGTTAAAAAAATGACACTCAGGCTTCTATGACTGACACTCAGTTGAATAAGACAGTCTTGCATTTCGCTGAACAAAAAAAAATTAAAAGTGCAATGGACATGAGACTGAACAATTAATCTGAAATAAACAATTTCATTTTGTTTTTTCAAATATTATTTATAATTTTTTTTTCAACTTTGTCTGTAATGCAAAAACTCGAAAATAAAATATAGACAGAAATATCCTCTGGGCAGAGACTAGACAATCTGTTTCCTAAGACCTATTAGTACATTTCTACGCGCAATACACAGGACTACACACATTCAGGTGTCATCATTTGTGCACTGATACCGTAGCATCCATACTGCAAACAGGGAAGGACCATCTCTTTCAGGATCGGTGCGGTGTTGCTAGCAAGGGTAATTTTAAGGCAAAGCTGAAAGTGTTATGCAAGATCAGATGACACTCTCTTAAAATTCCAGTTGAAATGCTGTTGCTTGCCCCAACCTTTGATCACTCTCACGTTCTTCTGGTAAGCCATCTGCCAGTACACCGCTTCACCACCTTCTCCCCCCAAAACCAACTGCAGTAATTTTCAATCACTTCTCTCTGATGACGTATTGTGTACATTATTCTTGCTACATTCAGACTTTTTCTAGATACTTCTCAAACTGGTGGGGTAAAGCCTTCATTTATCTTTTCCGTACAAGATATCTTTTCTAAGCTGAATATAGTTACATGGCGGCAACAGGATTAGGAATTACTTTACCAGGTTTTAGGCGCTAAGCTCGCAAACCACAATTACTCTAGAAAAAGTAAATGCTGTAGTTGTTCTGAGATTCCATGGTTATTTATTTTCTTTACTAAGATGGTGTTTTCGCTGCTCCTTACTCTCTTCGTACGACTTTACCGTAGCCGAACATTTCACCGACGCAGAGTTCGCTGGTAAATGGTTTCGCTGACGGATATTTGGCCGACTGCGTGTCTTTAAGCTTGTGTGTGTGTGTGTGTGTGTGTGTGTGTGTGTGTGTGTGTGTGTGACTTTAGATAGGTTGCTATGATGTTATGTTGGCAAATTTCACAACGGTTAGAGAAAGTTAGACTAGATTAAGTTAGGTTGAGTTAGGCTAGGTTAGATTGGGTCTTGATATAACGTTGTGTCATGAGAACAGGACATAAACAATAACTATTAAAAGGAAATGTTAAGGTTATGGCTTCCCCAACAAAAAAAAAATAATAAAAATGAAGCTAAAAGAAAGCCGTTTGCAAACTGTTGGCCAAGGAGCTGTCAGTGTAAGAGACATCAGGGAATCGACTTTGCTTAGCTTTGAAGACACCTTTTTAACAGGAAGGGGTAAAGAGTCATCATTAATTCTCATGATAAAATATTTCGACGATAATTAGAAGTGAAATATGTCCTCGAGCCGGATCAATAAGTCCCTTCAGGCAAAGGACGTAGTTTCCATGTTAATCTTGCTTCCTTCAGGGGATTTCATTCAGTTTAACACATGTTCTTTGGACTGGAGGGGTTATATGCAGCCTTTGTTAATCCTCTTACCATATGGATCTCTCCTACGTTAAATACTGAAATCCTCTGCTAGTATCGGGAATATAGGACAAAAACACGTCATCGTATTAAAGTGGTTAACCCCTTCATGGACGGAATAACTCTCGCAGTCTGTTCCTGGTAACGTCAGGTGATTTTATGCCGCTGAGAGTGAGTATAGGAGTCTAAATGTAAATACTATTAACATAAACTGTTTCATAGTTAGGGCAACTCTAGTATTATATTCCAGCTAGTAATGCATTCCTTCTTTTCTCACGGGCTTTTGTTAGCCAGTCTTCTCCTTTATCACTATTTTTTCCACTTTCATTCGGTTCTCTAGGAGCTTCGTGGTTACGTGAGTATGCCAGTAGTGTGGTTGTCACAATAACTTATAGAGTACTTCCATTCATCCGGTTCAGCTTATTGTACTCATTTTAGTAGTAATAGTAGTAGTAGTAGTAGTAGTAGTAGTAGTAGTAGTAGCAGTAATAATAATAATAATAATAATAATAATAATAATAATAGCGTCAGATGATTTTATTAGGCTGAGTGAGTCATAGGACCCCGAGAGTGTTAAGAGACTGATGTAACAGCGCAGAGCTTGGTCGTATCTACTGAAGATGGTTTGGTCTGGCTGAAGAGCGTTTGGTCTGGCTGAAGATGATTTGGTCTGGCTTAAAAATGATTTGGTCTGGCTGAAGAGGGTTTGGTCTGGCTGAAGAGGGTTTGGTCTGGCTGAAGAGGCTTTGGTCCAGTTGAAGAGGGTTTGGTCTGGCTGAAACTGAATGCGACCGCTGAATGAATCGAGGCTCTCATGGCTGGGACAAGTTTGGTGTTGTGTTCCATCTAATGCCAATCGATTCATTTTAGCTGAGAGTCACGGAAGCCTGATTGTTAATACTATCCGAGTATCATCAAGCCACTCATGGTCCATCTGCCATCATCTCATTGCTAAAAAACAAATAAAACTGCCATTAACACGAGGACAGAAACCTCTCTTTTCTTTTCTTCTTAATTTTTCTGCCATCTGTATGAGCTTCGTCAGTGATTTACCACAGGAGATCCTCTGACATTCTTCAAAATTTCTTTATCAGCTTCCTTTTGGGACTTTGGTATATACATAATGTTTTTATTCATATGTATAAATATGTATGCAGACTGATGCCTTTTATTAGAAAACCGACAGCATGCACACAAACAGAAGGCACGTACTAAAACTGTATATTGTAAATTAAAATCTAAGTTTAATTAGAATGCTTTTCTTTAGTTTTCTAGATCATCAGTTATAAATATAGTGACCCAGGAGGAGGTGTGCTTCCTATAAGTGTTTGGTAGCAACTGATTTTTTTTTCCTTGGGGCTTAATGGCCATCGTCCGCTTGCGGGACATTAGGCCAGCCAAATATATGTAGAAAGGTAAGTAGGGCAGCCTCACGTCACTACTGGCCGAGCTCTTACCGCAGTCGTGGCGGGAGCATATGGTAGAAGGCTCTCAGATCGGCTAGACGTGCCTCCTCCCCGCGAATGATCAGGACGGGTCTGATCTCACCCATGTCGGCAGCCCGGAGCAGGTCGTAGAGGGTGGTGTAGGTCGTGGCTCCGAGCTGGTACGACCGGGTGAGGTCATCGAAGGTCAGGAAGTGGCGGTAGGAGGCTACATCTAGCCGATTCTTGAGGTCGATGATTGGAGGGCGAGATGTAGGGCCCTCTGCTGCTGGAGGAGGGGAGGACTCACGAATCTCCTCCTCGGCCGAGGAGCCGGTCGACGCTTCCTCGGCCATGGAGGCAGTATCTGAAGACTCCTGCCCCTCCTCCGCCATCGATGGTTGCTCGTGGATTTGTGCCGTGGTCTGATCCGTGGTCTTAGACAGTGCCGGGTCGTCAACGGAAGAGGGAGTGACAGTTTCCCTGTTGAGGGGAGCCCCGAGTCGCAGCCTCTTCCTCGGGGTCTGACGAGGGGCAGCAGATCGTCGCTGCCGGGCCCTACGCTCCCGTCGGCGGGGAATCGAGTGTATGTCGCGGGCGAAGCACTCGGGGATGACAAGGCAAGGAAGCCCGTTCTCCTCAAAGATCTTGGGGAGGAGAACGCGCAAAGCCCCCTTATCACCCCCACAGAAAGCCTTCGCCGTCGCAACACATCTCCACGAGGAGATTTAGCTGTTTAGGATTCCCAGGATCCCTAGCCTGATGTCCCTGGGCCGTGAGACGTCGCCGTGCATGACCAGAGCCCTGCACGGCCACACCCCCCGGCCCAGTAACATCCTGGGCCTCAGGACCCTTTGGAGTCCCAAACAAACCAAATTCCACCCGCTCTCCATCACCTAGGGAGCGTTGGAGGTGTCGTGGATTCGGCTTAACGATCGCCGAACGGTGCACGAAAACATCAACGCCAGTGTCCTGGCGTTTGATGAAGCTGTACCCCGCACTCACGTTAAACCAAACCACAGCCCCCTTGATCTTCTGGGCTGCAGGAAACTGTGGCTGACTTTTAGCCCCCCTCAACGGGTCGCAGGCGTTATCGTCAGCACTGACGTCTGGCATGGTCGGCTCTCTCTCTCCTGTCTCTCCTCTCCTCTAGCCACTGATATATGGTATGAATTGCCTACGATTGTCAGCTTCACTTCTAGTTGTGTGAAGCTTCAGTTGCCCCACTTTCGTAATTCGAGAAAGGTTCGTTTTTTGACGCTGTAATTGGGTCGGAGTTTCATAGATATTTATTCAGTAATGGTTTAAATATATTTATGAAATATTTTTCCTTTGACTTTCTTAATGTAGGATCATCTTTTTGTACTTTATAGAAGGGCATAATACTGAACTTTGGGGAACATTTTTATTGCACATTTAGCTATGTGGGTATATTATATAAACCTTTGCTGTGATTAATATGATCCCTATGGAGGTTAGTACGGAGCCGGAGATTTGAAGTCTCGCCAATATAAATCTCTCTGCGTCCACTGCAGCGAATTACATAAATGCAGTTTTGTGTCCAGCATCCCATGTTTTCGTTAATTTGGAACGTATAGTTGGCACTGGGAAAAGTACATTGACTGCCTTCAATTATTTCCGTGCAGAGCTGACATTTTTTTGTCTTCACATTTATCCACTTTGAAACTAGATATATTATTAAACCTAGCCCATGTTATAATTCTTTTTAGATTTTTGGGTTGTCGCTCGTTAAGCAGGATAAGAAGACAATTACTGACATTCACTACAAGGAAACTGATACAAAACATTATTAACCATACAGTTCCAATCACCCCAGACACATAAAAAGCAAAATACCATTTAATTTAGCACGAAGGATATGCACAACAGTTTCAGAACCTGATTTGAAAGAAACAAGATTAAGTGAACTGAAAAATTCTCTTCAGCAACGAGGATATCCCAAAAGCATAATAAAAAAAGGCATAAAAAGAGCAAAACAAATACCCATAGGCAACCTTCAGGGCTTCAGTAATAAGGAAACAGCCAGTGATACACATACAGAACCATATATAACAACCTATAACCCAAATTATGATGATCACTTTAAAGAGGTCTCATGTACAGTTAATGTTCTTCAAAAGGCATCCGAAACAAAAGAAACTGACAAAGATATCTCCTTAATTAAAAGCGACAACTTAATAATCTAAACAGAATTTTAACAAGGGCTAGGTTTTATAATATTGTATATCTAGTTTTAAAGTGGAGAAATGTGAAGACAAAAAATGTAAGCTCTGCACGGAAATAACTGAAGGCAGCCAATTTATTTTTCCCAGTGCCAACTATACGTTCCAAATTAACGAAAACATGGGATGCTGGACACAAAACTGCAGTTATGTAATTCGCTGCAGTGGACGCAGAGAGATTTATATTGGCGAGACCTCAAATCTCCGGCTCCGTACTAACCTCTATAGGGATCTTATTAATCACAGTAAAGGTTTATATAATATACCCACATAGCTAAATGTACCAAAAAAAAAATGTTCTCCAAAGTTCAGTATTATGCCCTTCTATAAAGTAAAAAAGGATGACCCTATATTAAGAAAGTCAAAGGAAAAATATTTCATAAATAAATTACAACCATGACTGAATAAAGATCTATGAAATACTGACCCAATTACAGCTTCAAAAACGAACCTTTATCGAATTACGAAAGTGGGACAACTGCACCTCCACACAACTCGAAATGAAGCTGACAATCGTAGATAATTCATACCAAATATCAGTGGCTACCAATCACTTATAGGAAGCACACCTCTTCCTGGGCCGCTATATTTATAACTGGTGATCAAGGAAACTAGAGAGAAGCATTCTGATTAAACTTTGATTTTAATATACAGTATACAATTGTAGTACATGCCTTCTGTTTCTCTGCATGCTGTCGATTTTCTAATAAAAGGCATCAGTCTGCATGCATATTTATACATATGTTTCCCCACAAGAATTACGTTTTCATACCTTATTGGAATACAACTCTGATGGATGCAGATGTTCACTGTATACACGTCTTCTCTACAGAGCGGAGTTGAAAGCTCTTTGTTTCATCTCCTACCCCGATCTGACTGACTCCTGCCTCCTTTCAACCTATTTTTCTTTGCCGTAGTCCTCGGCTGTCAATTATGGTTATTTCAATGGTCAAAGGAAACACACAAACATCACCTTCATTCACCTCACAGCAAATACAGTATAAGGTCAAAAGCACAACAATCACCAATGCAGTGAGACCAGATCAACTTTTAAAAATCCACTTAAAACTTCATGGCCCCATGGCAATAAGTACGCTTCAGATATGTTCAACTTCTTGACTCATCACCAAATCCCTGATGTTTGCCAGTACTTCGTTATCATCTCCATATTCAAACCAGGAAAAAGTCTCAACTGTTCCGCATCAAACAGACCAATATTGTTGCTTTACACACCATCCCAAATCATGGAAAGGTTAATCTGAATGAACATCACTCCCCCATTTCACTCTTTCTTACTTCCCTCATGAAAATACTCGCCCATCACCCACTTCTCCATAGTAACTCACCTTTTCCTAATAGACTTTAACAGGAACGACCATCGCAGAGAACCACGTCAGCTGCATTGAAAGCCCAACCTAATAAATAAAATCTCCGAAACAAACATGGAATTATCCGATAAAATTGGCTGGCAAACATTTTTCTCAGGCAGACAAACCCAGGTGCTCTATCAACGCTTTTTGGAGCACAGGTGGATAGTATTTTGAAGTTCTATATTCAAATACTACCCACCAGTGTTCCAGAGATTTCAGTGATTTTGCTCACATTTAAACCCTTCCTGTATGACTTTCCAACCCTGTTTCGTCCAGTTACAGAGCTGACCTATGCCTCCAACCTATAAATAGCCTTACATCACTTGAAAATTGAAGAACCACTCTATGACGTCGCCACAGGTCTTTTTCGGTCAACCTCTCGTAGCCTTACCCCCAACGTTCACACTTTTCACTTCCCGCACCCAACTATCATCCTCCATCCTCTCCTTTGTCCGAAACCTGCTCAATCTACCCTCCTCATCACAACACCAATGCACTCCAGTCCCATCCTTCCTCTCACCTCTTCAACCAAAATCTAGCCCCCCCCTCCCCACCACCACCTCCCAGGCCTCTCATTCAAGGACGCACTTCATCTAATCATTGTAATTTCTGTACTTTTAAGCCAAAGAATATTCTCTCCCTTTACTTCCCAGGTCTCACTACCACACAGCATTTCATCCCGAACACATGACGCATATAAAGATCCCTTAGCACGAACACTCTCAGTGTCAGGAGAGGCAACAGCTCCCTGGTCTTCCTCCAACTACTCATTACCCTAGTTAAAGAACTAGCTCTTCCCAACCTCCAGCACATAGCATTTCCCCCCCTCCCCCTCAAAGAAAGAAGAAACTCCTCCACACTCTCAAGAGCCTCACCAGCAAGATCAGTCCTTTCAAGCTTGACAGTCTCTTCATGTTCTCAACACAACACACACACGAAATCAGCATTATCTCGCAGTCTATCTCTATTACCACTAAATCTTTTGTGCACCCACCTACCACAAATACTGCACAAGTTGGAGTTACTTCCCATACCCTTGTGGCAAACCTCACATGTCCACTCTCCCTTTGACAGATCAGTCACCAGCCCTGGATATCATCTCGTTGTTTTATCCGCATTCACTCTCAAACCCTTGTGCCCCGTTCGGCCTCTCTACTTCCCCATTCCGTCTCGCCGTCTCTCCACTTCCCCATTCCGTCTCGCCGTCTCTCCACTTCCCCATTCCGTCTCTCCGCCTCTCCTTCATTCTCCACAATCAACACTAAGTCATCATCATACATCTCCCATAGAAGTCCATATCTGAAGTCGTGCGAGAGATCTCCAAGCACCATGACAAACCTTAAGGGGCTCAAGACTGACCCCTGATGCATGCCAACATTCACGGAAGACTCATCACTCAACTCTCCTTTCACTCTCACCTGCATGCGAGCACCCACACACACAGCCATAACCACTCTAGCCAACCACTCCTCGATCCCAAACTTTCTCATTGCCCACTTCACCACCTCCCTAAGAACTGTCAGAGACCTTTTCCACATCAACAGAAACAAAGTATAGCTCCCTTTTCTTTCCTATATATTTTTTCTGAAGCTGTCGGACAATGAATATGGCATCAGTGGTGCCTTTGCCTGGCTTAAACCTAACTGCATGTCATCAGTATCCACACTTTCCCCAATCATGCTTTCTAGGACTTTTCCCATTCCCTTCATTATCTGGTCCAGAAATTTTATGCTTCTATAATTTCCTCTTTCCAGGGCATCATCCTTCCCTTGCACAAATTTACAGTTACACTCCAGCCAGTCATCTGGAACAACACACTCACATATAATCGTATCTATTTAGACTAAATAATATTTCCACATGTGTCTTGAAGCCCCTTGTTGCTCGCAGAAGGCTCAACTTGAGACAAGCGTTCCTTCCCTTCGTATCCTCTGTGAGTACTAAACTTTAGCGTACGACAGTTACATCCATTCATTATTGGTGTGTCCGATACTCAGCGTGTATTTCCTTACTTAGCATGAAACGAAGACATACCGGTGATATTTCACCGTCATCATCTTTCAACAGCATCCTTCAAGTCACTGAACATTAATCTGCAGTTAATGTGGCTAAGGTCACATTAGTTTTTCCTATCTTGAATTAAGCATACTCACTAATTCACAAAAAAATGCGACTCTTACACAGAAAATACAAGGAAAACGTTGGGCCAAAGGAACACAGGTCATCAGGGGGACATAGGCAAAGAGTAATGGTAGTAGACGTGGAAAGGTCACGTTAATGATGGACTGGCGGAAGTGAGGGATAGGGTGGTGGATGGGGGAGAGGGATGACTGTAATGTAGGAGGGTGGCGAGAATAGTGATGGGGAGAGGTTGCAGGTAGTCACAGAGAAGGCGGTGACTGTGGTGGTGAATGATAAGATAATTGTGGTTTGAGACGGCAATGATGAAGTGGTGGAAGTTGAGGGTGATTTTACAAGAGCAGTGATGAGGAGGACAGTGTTGATAGAGGCGGAGGGGCAGTAGTGGTTTACCTGGAGTAGTGATGGTATTTTTGCTGATGGAACGTAGTGGTAAAAGGTGATGGTATTGATGGAGAGGGAATGGCGGAAGCTGTAAAATAGTAGTGAAGGGGGCAGTGACTGTGTTGGTTTATGGGAGGGTGATGGTGGTGATGGAAGAGAGGGCAGTGATGATGGTTATGGAGGGGAGTGACAAGGTGATGGTGATAGTGGGTGTGGGAGGGTGATTGTAGTGACATAGATGGGTTCAGGTAGTCGTGGCTAATGCAGTGATGGGAGTGGTGAAAGAAGTGTGATGAGCCAATGGTTGTTTAAAGGACAGCGTTGGTATGATCTTTTTACTCAAACATGACCCAAAATTGCCATCTCCTCATCTAGAATGCTGCCTGAGTTGTAACAAGAGATTAACACTAGAAAACGATGCTAGTCATGAAGAAGTGCTGAGGAAAGAATGCTGAGGCCTAGTATTGCCCTATTCCGTCACTGGGCTCAGTGGAATAGGCTGCAAAAGGCCGAAGTTCTGGGTCAAGTTTAAGTGAAGGGAATAGATGTTAAGAGAGGGAAGGTAACTGGTGGAAAAGATGGTTCAGTACAGAGGAAGTGGTGGTTGTTGTGGTGAAGGGGAGATATGATAGTGGTGGAGAGGAAAGTGATTAAATTTGGAGTGGGAATGATGGTAGCAATGGAGAGGGCAATGATGGTAATGGTGAAACAGTGAGGGATATAATGGTAATGGTTAAGCAGTGGTGAAGTAATGTAGGAGTGTATGCAAGAGGTGAAGAACTGTTGGTGGTAGTGATGGTTGGGTGGTTATGGTAGAGATGAAGGGGTGTATGGTAGTGGTTAAGGGCTAATGGTAATTGTGATGGATGGAAGGTGAGTGCAGTGTTGATGGGGGGATATGATAATGGAAGTGGACTGACAATGATAATGATGGAGAGATGGTGATGGTAGTGAAAATGCAGTTTCAGGTAATGATGGGGGCTGGGTGGAAATGATGCTTGTAGTGGAAGATGGGTGGAGATGAGTGAGGGTGATAAATACTGGCGGGACAACAGAGACAGTGGCGAAAGAATGTTGGGGCGAAAGTAGTGAGGAATGCGGAGTTCATTTATTCTTTCATCAGTTATTATAGTAAGCTTTCATTGGCCTAAAAAAAAAATCATAGGTTATTGAATAAATATATATTTACGAACAACACTGTCACATTCATGAGGTGCTTGCTACTCATCCGTCAACAGATAACTCGCTTTCGGCACTTTCACTCTGATGGGGCCTTTGTTATTTTGAAATCTGTTACGCTTTATCAGTGCATACGTTTTACTCATTTTCACATACAATGAACTAACGAGAACAACTTCAAAGGGATGACCAGACGCCACTGAATATCGAAAATGTATGATTCTTCTGCATGGTTATCTCCTCATGCTCCTCAAAATCTAAATGAATTAACTTCGCTCAGCATATAAGGATATAAATGTTATAGTGTACTGAGATCATTCGCCAAAAGAGGGGTATGTATTTCAGTTCTACGCGTTTTTTTTTTTTTTAATTGCTGAAAAACGATTTATTTGTCAGTACAGATCCATGGTAGAGAATGGTAGTATATATAATTTTGTCCTCACATCATTCTTCCACACATTCAAGCGCGAACGTCTGTAACTTCATAATTCCTGTGGCCAAGAGTACGACAAATATCTCAGTTCCACCTCAGTGTGTCCGCCACGCATACATCCTCATAAAGTAGGCGGGGCTTCAAGGTGCGGTAACGCTGGACGGGTCTAGGCGGCAGAGCCATCTATGGGCAGTATAAGCAAACGAATACTTCACCACCAACCAAGCTATTAAAGTGACCTCTGACGGCAGCGGACGCAACTTTCGAACTCGAATCTTACCACCTCGGCAGGTTTACTAGTGGCGAATAAAAGTGTCTGGATATGGTCACAGTAAAACAAATAAGCCGTCAGTCATAGCTGAAGGGAAAATACGGTAGACACAATAAATCCGCGGACCATGCCCCCTAAGGGTAGTGAACATAGCACTAGGAGGACCGATGCATTGTAGAGGTATCGAACTTTTTCAAAAGATGACACCTTGCTCCTTCACGTTACTATCTCTCTCTCTCTCTCTCTCTCTCTCTCTCTCTCTCTCTCTCTCTCTCTCTCTCTTTTACACACAAACACACTCACACACTTTCTGAGTTGCAGGGTTGGATGCTATGGGCTGTAGAGGAGGAAATCTACAAGTCTTACCTGACAACCAACAGTGCCTCGTACACCACTTAAATAACGAAGAGTTAGTGATTTACATGGTTATAATACTTAAAGATAAGTTGTTAATACTGAAACCATACATGCGCTCATATGTTATTAATTCTTGTGTCCAATAATTACTGCTTGTTCGCTGGAACTAGAACGCAGCACTGTGACTGTACAAGTGACCTATGACGTCAACTCAGAGTATATTGCAAAAGGTTGGTTATAACCCAGGCACACTTCAACCACACAATCTGGTGATTTGGAAAAGAAAACTTTCACCAACAAATTATTAATCCCCTTACTGTGACCTACTGATACTTTTAACCAGGCTTATAATACACGATTTTACTTAACTACATCAGTTTGTCAACCCTCGTACCCCGTAGAGTTAATGAAGGCTGTATATTACCTGTCCAGTACAAAAAACAAAAATCTTCAGAAAAAAATGAAAAATGAAAAAAAAGGTAGAAAATACTGACAAAAATAAGGCATTCGCAATGTATATACTGAAGAAATTGTATCTTTAATCACATTTATTTAACTTGCAGGAGTTGTATGTGGACCAAGGAGATACTATGCCTCCGTGGCCGTATTCTAGGTGACACAGAGGCCTCGTAGCATCACTTCCTTGGCGATCTACTCTCTTAGTCTTCATCATTCTCTTGTATGTTATGTATTTCTTTTTAATATCAACATGGACAATGAGAAATAATGTACAAAAATAAATCGACTAGGAAGAGGAGTTAAGAAATCTTCAAAGCAATTTAGAGTGCAATCCATTATGTTGAACGGGTTGACAAAGCCGTTTCTCCAGGTTACATTATTATTTGTGGTAAATTTCGTACGCTTAAAATATACTCGATGATTGTTTTTGAGCCACTAATACGAAAAATATTATCGCTTTGTGTACCCAAGGACGAAATTTCGCTTCTATTCCTGCTGCTACCAGACGATTTTCTCAGCTTGCGACAGCCCCCTGAGAGGAAAAATTATATAGACCATTATCACTGAACCCCTCCAGTTCGAACAGTCAAAATTACGGTGTATCAATTCGTTCGGAAATTACAGATATAGTAGTAGAAGTAGCGGTGCTCTTGCGAATGTGAACCCGGTGGACTGCAGGTCAAAGTTTTCCTTCTTCCGCAGTCCACCATCCTTCTTTCGGGGAACGGGGCGGTGATTAAGGGATGTTTGTATAAC
>JAGKTI010027474.1:0-13245 GCA_018397915.1 Birgus latro | reverse complement strand
CAAAAAGGGTGTAGAGCCACAGCACTGTCTTAATCACAATTCACCTAAGGGAAACATGCTGAAAATGGACAAAAACCACTGCTAACTCAATGATGTGAACTATAAATGAAAATTACCATATAACTTCCTTCAAGCAATACTAGGAAAAATGACAATGAAAAGGAGTCTGGTGAAAAGTCCTGTAAGTAAAACCTAACCATACACCTATGAGCCTTAAAACTCAGTAACTAACAGCAATGTTCTATGTCTACTGTGACAGGTACACCAAAAACAGACTGGGACAACATCAATGTGACACCAGAGATCAGCAATTGAACAGAAAGGCTGCAAGAAATTGAACAGCATGGAGAGTTGCCATCAAGTGATCAAGGCCGATGCATGGATGCTGGAGTCTTTATAAGCAAACAAACAATGATCAGCATAAGGAAACCATAACTTATTAAGATCTCTGCCCTTCAGGGCCATAAAACAACTTGAACTGCAGCCCTATGAAGCCAACAAAAAGGTAGAGTACAGCTAAATTTTACACATTTACATTACCTAAGCTCATTTTTAATTGCCCTAAATTTGCCATCATTTCATGCTGAAAACAGAGTTGTAATAACAGAATAAGACTACAATACAATCATTCTTACCGAGTTCAAACTCCTTGGGTTGAGGCTGTGTTTAAATATGAGAAATGACTGAGAACTTTACAAGGGTGTACTCTAGTATGAATTCAAATAATGCATTTTTTTTTTCTCAATCCATCAAGCGGCATGGAGGGCTGCCATTTGGTGACTAAGGATGATGCAGGCAAGCATGTTGGAACCTTTATAATTTATAAACGGACGAAACGGACAAATGAAATGCAACCAGCCTTTCCGTTCACACAGATATTTAATCTCCTTTTCAATCAAAACTTATTGTTTCCATTTTCCTGAATAAGAATAATCAAATTAAGGTGACTGAAAAAGGAAAGGATGTGTTATCAGAACAAAAAAATGACTTTACTTTTCTTACAATACTTACAACCTGGGGACATACAGTAATCAGCTGACTTAACACTCTGCAATGACTTTCCTTAGACAATTACCAAATCTAATTCACCATCAACTAAAACATCTTTTCATTACTTTGTTAAAACATATTATACCTCCAACACCATAATGGATTCTTGGGAACAAGTTGCACAGGCTTGTCTAACTTCTGTAACAATGTACTGACTTTCAACTTTTTGTACAACGGTAAGGTTCACATACAGTATTTCTGTTTTTGGAGCACCGCATTCAAAACTACCAATAAGTTGCATTTCGGCANTGTCAGCCTGCAATAAATTCAGGGACTACATGTGGATTGCTGTATGTTGTCTGAGCACCAGTTAAACAAACAGTAAAATTGTCAGCCTGCAATAAATTCAGGGACTACATGTGGATTGCTGTATGTTGTCTGAGCACCAGTTAAACAAACAGTAAAATTCATAAACAGCCATGTTTGGGCAGCTACTTTAAAGAACTGTACTTGAACACTGGACATATTTCATGCTTAGAGGTTTGAACTTGGGCAGGTTGCCTGCATGATCATAGTCATGAAGTACAAGAGATAAGAGGCTGAGCCAAAGCATTGTCTTTTTCTGCCAATGAGCTACAGAGACTAAGCTACAAGGTAAACACTGATATTTAGGCCAATTTAAGATAAAAGAACTATAATACAAAAAGCTGTCACAATCACACACAAACTCCAGCACACAAACACATGTGCTGTATACCCACAAAGTTTTTAACGTTGCCTATATAGTTGCAACCCAGCTCAAAAATATTCATGTTCAGAACTTTTGGAGGTACAGCACATGCTTTTTAGAAAGCCTGCTGAGTTACAGCTAATGCATTTTATTTACCAAACATTGTACATAATGTACTGTACAGAATACTTAAGATAAAAAAACACTGGTACTCTGCTTCAATTGCTATCAGAGGCCACTTTTTCACCAATGATTACTATATTTTTGTCAAGAGTAAACAATACTCGTATTGGCAAATTTCATGTTCTAACTTTCCAAATTATGGACCAACCCAGTCCCAATTAAGTTCATAAGTACTCGTAAAGAAGTAATTGTATATGTCCTTGCTTTATTTTATATGGTTATTTATTGTTTTCTATTACTTTATGAATGTATTTGTTCTCTACTTATCATTATTTGTCCTTTTTTGTATTTATAATTATGTCCTTTGTATTTATAATTATGTCCTTTTTCGTATTTATGATTATTTGTCCATGCTCTTTATTGGATGACAGTTGTTCTGGCCCTATAATGATTTTGGAGAAGGCCTCCTTCATGTCTTGAAACTGATTATAACAGGGTAACTGCATTATCCAATTATACACAGATCCCCCAACCTCTTCTCTATCCCACAAAAGGAGGATGGTGGACTAGAGTAAAAGGGAAACTTAAGCCTGTCCAATCTATCTGCCTACCTATTTTTCTACCTAACTGTCGATGGATACTTTAATCCTGGAAAAGGTGGTAACAAATAAATTGCCTCATGGAAATTTGTCTCCTGCCATCAGCAGTCTCTTTCTCTAACTCAAACCCCCTCACTCATATAGTGTTTCTCCACCCCAACCTTCCATCTCATCCTTAATCATGCCTCCACCTCACTCGCATATATTCTCCTAGTCATTAGCTTTCTTTATTCTCTCCACATGGCCAAACTAATTGACGATTATATTTAAACTAGGAAAGACCTCTCATACTGAATGGGTTTACCAAGGTTGTATCAAACCTCTCCCCCCCCTCAAAAAAAAAAAAATAAATAAATAACTGGAGTGACATAGGATTGGATAATGGAATGGAATGGAAAAATAAACAAAAATAATAATCTATCACGCTGGAGACGGAGGTCTTCATGAGGTGGCACCAATACGACTACATGGTGGAGTTGCCCAGTTATACCAATGTAATTATACATCAACTTCCTATTACACTTAATGAGGATTGTGGTCTGCAGGGAGATGGAAGTTTTTGCCTGCACTGAGTTATTGTTTTCCAGGGAGGGGCAATAAACCTCTGCCAACCCACTTGTTAACACAGGGAACACGTATGAGTTGGTTATACAGTTATCATCCAGCATTATAAGTGGTTTCCTGGCCTAGAGGAAACAATTAGGCTTGTCACTCAATGTAAGGCCACCTAAAATGGAAAGAGGGGTAATAAAAAGTGACAGGAGAGATGAGTGAAATACGAAAAAAAGAGTGCAGACACAGAAAAAGTATGATAAAAGTGAAGGAAGAAGTAGGCATCACTACACTGGGTGAATGGATGATGGTCACCACCACATGGGCACCAAAATGTTGAACTCTTGCAATTAATGTTTTGGTCGAGAATAAAGAACTTCACATTCTATTCCAGCTTACCATGCTTGATTTCATTCAGTTCACAACAAGTCAACTCAGCCAATTCATTAGGCTGAATTATCACCAGAAAATGGCAGGAAATACACAACAAAAACCATCCTCAGTCTCACAGCCTATATTCATATCACTGAATTTTCCTATGGCTGCTCTGTTTACCATAAAAATACTGTGCTATAATTTTGTCACTTTAAACTGGCCTAGATGTTTGGTTTTCTGAAGTCTATTTCACACACCAGTAGCTAAATGACTGACAATTCTATGGCTCTACATTCTTCCCCTTACATTTCTTCATGACTAACCTCACATTCTTATAATGCAGAAGTAGGAACTCAAGGCTAGAAGCCTGCAAAGTTGTTCTCTTTAAGAGAAAACAAACAAGAGCCAAATTGTTTCATTATTTTGACGCTAATTTCACATGGCTCAATGAGACAATAAGAAAATTCTATAACTCTATATCTTTATCACAACACTTCTGATTGACCAGCATCATATTCTACCGGCACTCCTTCATAAACTGTACTATACTTCTTTCACCTTATCATGGCCCATTTTCAGCCTTTTGAAGCTAATTTCTCAATGCTCAGTGATACAATAACACAATTCTATGGCTCTACATCCATTCCATAACACTACTTCATGACCAGCATCATATTCTAGTGTTTACTTTCAAAAGCTGTACTTTACTTCATTTACCTTAACTTGGTCCAGACATTCAGCCTTTTGAAGCTTATCTCAGTAAGCTCAGTGAAAGTACAAGAGACCCGGAAGAAATGCTACCATTTTGCAAGCAGGTATTTTTAAAGTCTATCACAAACATAGGGCAGATTTACAATTATCACCTGGGAAGCTCACTTGTTATACTGTGACAAGCTTTTGTTTACTTGTGACAGACCTATTCCATGTTGGAGAGGGTTGCCTTCATGTAGAGGCACTGATATGGTGGCTTTGCTATCCAGCTGTACAAACATCCCTAAACTCCTGCCTAATCCCCTAAACTAAAGCTGATGGACTGCAGGAAAAGAGCAGTGTCAGCTTGCAGTCAACTTGGTTCTTGTTCAGTTAAGCTTGGGACCACAACCTTTTCATTTCAGCCATTCTTGACTGGGCCAAATAAAAGTAAACTGGTAGTAGCAGGAAAGGATCGGTTAGGTTCGGTCAGGAGAGTTTGGGACTGTTAGGATTAGGGCAAGAAGAAGTTAGGATTATTTAGAAAATGGTGAAAAGGGATGGAGATCTGAACATAAATTTCATCCATTTTGCTGTACAATGCACCATTTCTGAGACATGGACAACCCTTTCACTTCAACCTCCCATGAATAAGTTTCCAACATTTCAGCTGTGGTTCCTCTACAGAGTGATGCTGCCTTTGAAACCTCACAAGATCCACTAGTACAGGGCACCGAGAGGTATGCTAGTCTTCCAAAGCTACATTCTTGCCTATGTTGTTTGCAGCAAACCAAATGAACTATGCTCACTACCTCCATGCAATGGTCTTGAGTATGAAGGACCTCCCTTTAACTATACAGGAAGAATTTCATATTGGCAACTTTGTTACCAAGCACACTGCTGGTCAATTCAATTTGGTGTGGACAGACTGTGTCCTCAAGATTACAGAAAACAAGAACCTGAAAGGTGGAGAGGGGATCATAAGATTCACCCTCTGTGAAAAATCACTAGTTCCATGGTGCATGGTAAGGCCAATAACAGCTCATTATGATTCAAAATTCCAGGAAAGTCTCCACAGTTTCTAGGCAATGCCAAGCAAGACGCCACTCAATGACTGAGTCACCAGTAAAGAAATGGAATGATAATATTTTGAAACTGAAGATACTGTTTGTCAGTTCCTACACTGACCCTTTTAGTCTGAGCAATCATACAAATTGGTAATACAGCCACAGGTGTCACTGCATCACCAAACACTAAGAAGAGTACTCTTGGGGTAAGAAATGGAATGATAATATTTTGAAACTGAAGGTACTGTTTGTCAGTTCCTACACTGACCCTTTTAGTCTGAGCAATCATACAAATTGGTAATACAGCCACAGGTGTCACTGCATCACCAAATACTAAGAAGAGTACTCTTGGGGCTCTGGACAATAGAAAGAATGGTAGAGACATCTGTGCAGTGATCCAAAGAGCTATGACCCAATGTAACAGGACAACATTCTGATAATGTCAGACATGCAGAAGGTGAAAGTCAAGAGGTATTCAGTCAGCATGAATGGTGAACAAATGTATATGCGACTTCTTGCACAGAACTCTCAGATGCATGTACCCTTTACCTTAGTGATGTCCTTTAAAAATGCCCCTGGTCCCCAGATAATGGCATGACGGACACCTGCATAAAAAGTTATTTCCTCCACAAACTAGGAGGAACATACATCAAGACAGTACTGGAAACTCGACATACACTCATTATTGATGGGTTTGCATTGAAACAATGCCAGAGCCAAGGTCACACTTGAGGTATGTGACATATGCTGAACTCAGTGCACAGTACCTGGACAGAGAGCTCAAAATAGCCAAGAATGCAGGTTGCAGTTCTGGTCCAATTCACTGTATATGACAAATGTTTGTGGGCCAGCAATAAGGTCCAAACAAGGATTCATGGAAACTCAGACTATAGAACTAATTACCAAGTTAAACCATAGCAGATGATTTCTACTAGCTGGAAGTAAGTCCTTTCTGTTGGAGAACACAAAGCTGACCCAGTGGAGTGCTTCAATGTAAACATGAAAAAACAAACCAAAGCAGCACCTCAACACTAACTAGTGCCTTTTCCCTGGTGGCAGTATGAAGGTTGAGACAGAAATGATATTGAAAGTAAGAGGTCTGCCAGATTGTGCACAGTAATATGGTGGTAGCAAGAACAGAGTATAGGTTAGGTTCAGTTAGGGGGGTTAGGTGCCATTAGGGTTATGGCAAAGTTTGAATTGGTTACAAAATGGTTACAAGGGATGGAATTAGGGGCTCTCAGAGTAACAAATTTCATCCGTTTCCCTCTACAACACCGTTTCCAAGATATTGATCATTAGAGGTTTAACTGATGCTCAGTTGGATAGGTGACAGCTGGTACTTGGGTTAGGGTTATTTTTTGGGGGTAGGTGACAGCTGGTACTTGGGTTAGGGTTATTATTATTTTTTTTTTTTTTTAAGTTGAGAATAGGATAGGGAGGGACACGGAGAACAAATTTCAACTCTTTCGCTCTACGATGTGTCTTTTTGATATATCGGCCATTAAAGATTTTGTCAGAGTTTATCACATCTGATTTGGTAAGCAGCAGTGAGGATTAAGGTGAGGAGAAGTAATTATGAAGGACCTCATCCTGTGCCTTCTTAGGTCTAGGTTTTGATGCTGTAACTTCGACATTCACTCATTTACCTTTTCACCCAATATTCATCCCCCTTCTCTATATATCCAAACCACCTTAATCTCCCCTTCCCTATATGTCCAAACCACCTTAATCTCCCCTTTCACATAACAGCATCAACTATTTCAATTCCCAGCCCATTTCTCAGCTTCTCACTTGCAATTATACCTTATTTTAATGTACAAAAGAACCAAAAGATGTGAGTCTATTAAAAGCTATTCAAGAAAATATGAAATAGTATAGTCAAATTTGGGAATCATTCATTTCAACATGAACCTGGTTGGGGCTTTTCAGCCAGACTCCCTCCCGAACAACTACATGAACCTGGACACACAGCATTTTGAATACTTGGGGGTCAAAAGTTAAATACAGACTAAGGAGAGCAGTTCCAGAGTTGACCTGTTACAAACATGAAGGACTCTGAATATTCATCCAGTCATTAATAGAAGCACTACACATCCATCTACTCTTAGTTCACTTCAGCTAGGAGTAAAATTATAATCTCTTCCATCTCCAGTGAGCTTCAGTAAGAGATCAACACAAGAGTATAGTGCAGGTCATGAAGTGCAACACAAAGTAAGTATGGTCACAAAACCACATTATTTTTCCACTGATCAACAGGGAAGAATTTGAAGGTGAACTAAAGTCTTGATTTAGTTAAGGTGAATGAACTATGGTCTTTCTTATTTCTACATGGTCAAAACTGAACACACATCCTCCCCTTTCAATGCCAATGTTTCATTACCATAACACATTACATGTCTCACAAAGAAAACAATTTTCCCTCTAAACTTCCATCCATACTCATCACACTACCTTCTGTGAGGAAGAACATGTACAGTATATTTAAAGACATGGTTTCCCTATTAATCACTTGTGACCACTGCATCTACTTCACACTTAGGGATATGTCTGTTCAGGGAATGTCTGTTACCTAGCTCCTGATTATCAGAATTATCTATGGGCAGATATATAGATAAAACTCTCCCAGCTGAGAATATTAGCCAGCAGAGGAAAGTGGGACATGGAGATGAAATCCAAGGTGAAATTTTGTCAAACTGTACAAGATAAAGCATTTACTAATTTGCACTGCACTGTTTTGGTTAATATCAGATAAACATTTGGTACAGTTATTCAATTATGTACCCAGTATCAGTAAGTTTAAATCATACACCATAATGCTGTAACCCTAATTTAAAAATATATATACAATTTCCTTCAATTCTGCTTCACCTAATATACAGTACACACTATTATTCTATCTATCTATTGCCAGATGCCTCAATCCCGAACGGGGTGGCCACAAACAAATCGCCTCCATGTCACTCTGTCCCCTGCCATTTCACTACCACGCTCCCAACTCACACCCCCCTCTCTCATATACCTCTCCACTCCATCCCTCCATCTCATCCTCGGCCTCCCCCTCCCTCTCGCCCCCTCCACCTCACTCACATACACTCTCCTCGTCAATCTTTCACTCTCCATCCTCTTCACATGCCCAAACCACCTTAATGTGTTTCTCCTAACGCTTCCCATCACATCCTCAAGCACACCACAACGCTCCTTCACTTCCTCACTTGCCAGTCCGTCCCTCCACGCGACTCCACATGCCCCTCTCAAACAACTCACCTCCACTGCTCTCACTCTTGNTGAGAATATTAGCCAGCAGAGGAAAGTGGGACATGGAGATGAAATCCAAGGTGAAATTTTGTCAAACTGTACAAGATAAAGCATTTACTAATTTGCACTGCACTGTTTTGGTTAACATCAGATAAACATTTGGTACAGTTATTCAATTATGTACCCAGTATCAGTAAGTTTAAATCATACACCATAATGCTGTAACCCTAATTTAAAAATATATATACAATTTCCTTCAATTCTGCTTCACCTAATATACAGTACACACTATTATGCCATCTAAAATTTTCTACCCACCTTAATGAAAATTATGACAATCACCATAATCATTAGTGTTCATTATCATATAACAATCATTAATCATAATTATTATTAATCCCATACCGGTGTGCCTCAGGAAAATTATAATTCAATCTGGCTATTATCACATACTCATCTCTAGAGGGAGCTAATTGGGCTGAAGGGTTTATTGCAAATGTATAAAAACAAACCATTTTCTATCATTTCAAAGAAGTTTAACAGTGCAAAGACAGTATATAATAAATAAAAATAATAACAGCAACAACAGCAACAGTAATTCCTCATAGTAATACAGTTATAGTAATAAATAAGAGTAATTCCTCATAGTAAGTCTGTAGTATACAATATTTACAATTCAGTTTTCTGTGTAATTAAGCAGGAAGATAATTTTCTGCCTTAAAAGTTTAGCTTCTATAATTCCAAGATACGTATTTTACTCTTGCTACTACAAAACTACTTGACTGTTTGCATGAGACAGAACACTACAAGTAATAGGCTGCCTGGTCGTTAGTAACTGGGTAAGGGAGTGGGGGTACTCTTTATAAAGTAGGTAATGGTGCACAGCACTAAAACATGTTAACTATTAAACATGAAAACTATTAAAGCTACAGTAGACCTACACACATCTCTGGAGCTTGTGAAAAAGTGATGGATGCTGCTCAATTTACCTCTTCCAAAATGTTAGGGATGATTTGATAGACCTAGTTGGTGGTATGAACATAATTAAAGGATATGAAGGGGTGCACTTAAGGTACAAGGAATAAGGAGGACGAAAATATACTAGAGTTAGGAGAAGTAATGAACATGACTGTGTTCTACATTCCCGTGAGGAAAAGAGACAGTAGGATGATTACATGTGAATCCGGGGGTAATAGTATCCAGACTGACTACTTCTGGGAAGTAGGGCTGATAAGATGCTGATAAAGGATGTGAAGGTTATACAGCACAGAGAATGTGTGCAGCAACACTGGTTACACGACATGGTACAAAAGTATCAGGTACCGAAGATGGGACCTATGCACCCAGGAGGAAAAATGAAAGTTGGAAAAAGCCAAGCAGCAAGGGATGCTCTCTATAACAAGATGAGTAAAAAGGTGGCCAAACAGGGTGCTATAGACAGAAGTGTTCATTGGCAGTGCAGAGCTCTCAAGAACAATCTCATGAAGGTTACTGATTCAGTGTGTAGATGAACAAGGGGTCCACCAAGACATAAGGTAACATGGTGATGGGGTGAGGGTGTAGAAGCTACAGACAAGGAGAAAAGAAGACTTTTCCAGGAACGGAAAAAGTGTGGCAAGCGAGGAAGACTTGGCTGCCATGCGCAGGACCAGAAGGGAGGTATACAGGGCAAAGTCTGAGTATCACAGACTTCTACTGGAAAGTCTAAAAGAGTCAAAAGGAAGAATATGATAATTAAGGCAGCAAAGGAGATGAAGACAGAAAATGGGGGTATTACAGGTGAGCAGCATGTCAAGAATGATGAACGAGTAGTGATGGACAGCAAGGATATTAAGATGCTCAGAGTATTTTATAACCAGTTGCTGATTAAGTAGTTTTACTGGAACAGAGAAAGTTTGAAGTCAGCAGAACCAGTGTTTGGCCCTTGGCCTTTGACTGATGCTGATACTGTGTGAAGGGGAATTTGTAGGACACGGTTGGGGAAGGCAGCAGGTGTGTCTGGGTTGGCTGTGTTGAATACCTCAGCAGATATGCAAATGGGTTTAGTTACTGATTTGATAATTTCAATTAAACATGAGAGAGTATTTCCTGATAACTGGCTGAAGAACATGATTATAAATGTGTACTGTATAAGGAGGACAATGATTTCCTGCAAAGATGAAATTATAGAGGCATAAAAATTCTGGACAATAATTAAAGTAATGGAGACTCTTGGTAGTATAACTGAGAGTGAACACTGGTCAGATGTAGTCTGGGTTATGACAGGCAAAGGGACCACTGATGCAATATTCGATGTCCGACACTTCAAGAAAAATACATTGGATGGAAGCAACAGCGGCACTTTGTTTTTGTTGATTTGGAGGTCTGTGACAGAGTTCCTAAGGAGCTGGTGAAGTGGGCAGTGAGAGAACCTGGGATCGAGGGATGGCTGGTCGGAATGACTATAGCAATGTACCAAGGTGCTTGCACCCAGGTGAGCACAAACAGAAATTTGATTGATGAGTTCTCCGAGAATGTTGGCATGCACCAGAGATTAGCTTTACGCCCTTATTGTTTATAATGGTGTTTAAAGCTCTCTCACATGACTACAGAACTTGACTCTTCGGAGGTGCTGTCTACTGATGACTTGGTATTGACCATGGAGACTACGATGGAGGAAAGATTTAGGATGTGGAGAGTTGGAATAGGGTACAGGGGTCTAAGCATAAACGTGGATAAAACAAGTGATGGTATCTAGGGCTGGTGGCAGTACAGTCAAAAGTAGAGGGAGTGTAACCATGTGCAGCTTGCCACAAGTGTGTGGGATGCAGCTCCACCTTATGCATTGTTTGTGATAGGGTGCATTGAGATCTAGTGGTATTGCTGGCAGGCTGCAATATAATGCTGATTTCATGTGTGTGGTGTGCAGGGGAGAGCATGCAGAGACTGAAAGGTGGGAAAAGATCGACTTTCCTGGAGTCTCTTGAATGTATGGACAAACTTTGTCTGTGGGATATAATATGTACTAGAGGTGGGGCTGGAACTAGCTCTTTGTCTATGATAAGGAGTGGTTGGAAGTTAAGGGAACTGTTCCCTCTCCAGATATTCAGAGGAGTTTCCCTACATGCTATGGGGTCCTTATATATAGCATGTAAGAAGCGTAATGCTGTCCAGTAGCGACATGGGCAGTCAAAAAATGGATACTTGTAGGCTCAAATGTACAGAGATGATAATGATTAGATGAATGTTTGGTGTGTCTTTGAATGACAGACCAGGGAAGCTAGGACTGCCAACTGATAGCTAAGAAAAGGATGGGACTTGAATGTATTAGTACTGCAATGAGGAGGGTTTGACTGAGATGGTCTGGACATGTGAAGAGTAAGGAGAATGATAACTGGATGCAAAGGGTAAGAGGTGTGAATGCTGAGGGTAGGGTTGAAAGGGGCAGACCAAAAAAGACCTGGGACAAGGTTACATTGGGACTGAATAGAGGCTGCAACAGATATAGCAAATGGAGTGTTGCCATTTGGTGACCAAGGCCAACACATGCAGGCATGTTGGTGCCTCTACAAATGATACAAACCAAAGGCTTGGAAAACTACTGTACCTTATGTAACACATCCCATCATATGTCTGTGTATCAATCTCTCAACAAATCCTTTTTTACCCCTGATTTTGGTGACATAAATAAGAGAGAAGCCATTCCCATACTACCCCTTTTGAGGTTAAAGGCCTACGGTTAAGCTACCATAGTACGGTACATTAATGGTAATCAACCAACTTCCCTAGATGACTGCAAAACCTTCAGTCACCTTTTCGGATCTGAACCCATGCATGCCACCACAATGACTGGGGTATTGTAACCACATGATCACCAGGTGCTCTACTGCATGTAGGAATTCCTGTAGACAAATAACAGAGAACTGTCTGAAATGTTATTGGCACATAAATTAATAAAACTGATGCCATGATTCCTCTTGATGACATCCCCAATTTTGGTTAGCCATGGTACAGCCGATGTTTTCAATGGACCGGGAGATAAACAAAGTGCTGATACCAGCTATTTGTTTATTCCTAAGTATGTCTCAAATATGAGACAAACAGGACGATTTAATAAATAAACAAAAATAAGAGACATGAAATGATCTTGAATTCGGCTGTTATCTTGGTTTTGTTTTCTCTTCGAAGGAACAATCTTGTGGGCTCCTGATCTTTGGTTCCTTCTTCCTTGCATTAAAAAAAAATAAAATAAATAAATAAAAAAATGCTGCCAAGGTATAGCCGATGTTTCCTATGGACTGGAGCTAAATCAACTATCAAATGGACTTACAATGAGGAATTACTGCATGGTTCTGCCACATTAATGACCTGGCACAATTACAACCAAAATTTTGCTGACACTTTCCTGCTGGCTGCTGAGTGGAAGGTGATTTATGGTATTAACAGAAAGCAATATGAACCAAACAACAAAGGGGACTGAGAAGAAAGGACACTCTTATCTTTTGGAAAAATGTGAAGTTAATTACATAAAATACTGACATGCCTGGGAAAGAGAAATTAATTACAGAAAATACTGTGATGTGATAGCAACATGAAGGGAATGAGAAGAAATATTAGCCTTTGATGTTTGGGAAGGCATGAGAAATATGATACATGAAATACTTGTTGTGAGATGCACACGACAAATGGCTCTGAGGAGGGGCACTGACTTCAGGGAGGAATGCGATATGGAGAAGGCAGAACACAATACTGGCAGGGGACTGTCAGTGAACTTTTGCTTGCAATTGTAACTCAAGCTCATGCACAGGCACTGATTGACTTACCTTGTAGTGTATATAATATATACAGTAGGCGCGGAAAGTACTGACTTTTTTTGCCGACG
>JAGKTI010027473.1:1756-13245 GCA_018397915.1 Birgus latro | reverse complement strand
CTCGACGTTATGGAGGAGTGGACACGATCGTCGCCATGTGCATCGCGACGGCGAAGGCTTTCTGTGGTGGTGACAAGGAGGCGCTGCTTGTTCTTCTCCCTCAGATTTTTGAGAAGAACGGGCTGCCGCGCCTTGTCATCCCTCAGAGCTTCGCTCGTGATGCGCGGCCTGCCCTTCGTCAGGAGCGTCCCTCCACCACTCTGCGGCCTTCCAAACCTCGCACAACACCGCGACGAAGGCTGCAGCTCGACGCTCCTAACAGAGCGAGTACTTCCTCCACCACTACTTCTGCTCCGCCCCTGGACGCCGCGCCCTTGCCTACCACGCATATGGACGCCACACCCACCACTGACCAACGCCCGCCGTCAGCAGCTTCGAGGAGGACCGCCTCTCCCGATCCTTCCATTCTTCGGGATGAGGATGTCCACGCCCCTCCACCACCACCAGCTGCTGTCGTTCGGGCCGCGCCTTCTACTCCTGACGGTGCAGAAGACCTCCAGGCCACTGTGGAGGCTCCTGCATCTCCGTCGCCTCCTCCTGCACCCAGGAAGAAGAAGAGGAAGGGGAAGAAATTTAGGCCGTTTCCAGCCGAGGAGATGGAGACAGACTTTCCATGTCTCCCACCCTCTCCTCATCCCCCTTCCACTTTCTTTGACCAGGACTTCCAGCCTTCTCAGGACTCCAGCCTCCAGCCTTCTCAGGGCTCCAGCCTCGACCTTGCCACGCTCATCGACCCTATTGCCGCCGCCGACCAAATTCTAGCCAATTTAAAGGAGAAAAACCCTGCATTATTTCTCAAGCTCACCACCCCAGTACCATATCAAAATTAATTGTTCACGCACAGCTTCAAGCTACCCTTGTTATCTGTTTTACTCTTACGGGCTCTCCACCCTGAGCCCGTGTCACACACGTGTGACAAATCTAATCATCATCATCATTTAATTATTTTTATTTATTGATGGTCATTAATATTTATCAATTAAGGTGACAAAAGATAAGGACTAGTGTTATGATGTATGGAAACAACAAAAAATGTTAGCCAAATTTGCTTATGGTCCATTCATATATTAGTCGTACAGTTCATGGATTTAGTTAAATAACACAGTTTAGTACATTACGATATTCACTGTTTCAGGTATAAGTTGTGCAGTGATTATGTTGATGTATGTAGGTACGTTTCTTATCCACTCTACTGTTCTCATTCAGTCTTCGTCAGTCTTTTCATTAACTCGCATTCCTTCGTTTGGATTAAACAGTCCACTTACTCATTTTCCCATAAGGGTGGTCCTTCGTATAACTGATTTTAGAGCCATGCTTTATTTTTGTATGCTGTAAAATTAGACTTGTCAAAGGATTTCTGGGATTTGGCTCCTCAGATTTGTATCGATTTTCCACAGATGAATGGCCCATATCGAACAGGATATGTCAAAGGTTTCAATTATTGTGAAGGGCTAAAACGTGATTAATGTGGTGATCAGACTTAATTTACAGTACTAATATGAATGAGACATCCTGCATAGTGGATAACTATGGCTACTTAAATGTTCCTTTAATGCCTACAAAGGTCACATAACAAGAGCCACAAATTCCCTCAGGGACCTAGTGGAAACGTCACCGGTCAAAACCAAAGACCTGGATCCTTAACTTTCTCTGAAGCCACGTGGAATCCTTAGCAACAAGCTTTTTTTTATTATTATTATTATTATTATATAGCTGCTTTAACTGAGGAAGGCAGCGATATTTTAGAGGATGGGCAGACAGAGTATTATCGACTGTGAGGTACGAGTATCAACAAACTCTCGTGTTATCTCAAGTCAGCGGTTGCATTGGCCATTTATGTAGCACAGTCGGTACCAACCACACTCAAGCCACATTTGTCTGATATACAGTTTCCTGCATTTTCTGAAAACTACATTGAATTCGAGTCATTCTTTGATCAGTTTCAGGCTCTGATTGGTTTCAGATCTGACCTCCAGCCAGTTACCAAATTGCAATACCTGAAGTCTCGGCTGAATGGTAGTGCATTACAACTTGATCGAGAGTACTCTTCTACCGCTGATAATCACCAGAATGCTCTTGATACCCTCAAAGAGACTTCTGGTGATGAAGAAAATATCGAACATTGCATTTTACATTAAAAAAGAGACCTTGAGGCATTCAGGACCTCAATGTTAAATCTCAGTTGGAGTTTAAAGAACAAGTACAACTTCAGGTGTGAATGGATAATAGCATCAATATTTCAAAGTAAATTACAGAGTTCCACAATTAGGCAGTTATATTTGAACTATGAGAAACTTTTTCACACTACAGAACATGAATGAAGGTCTCATAGATCTGATATGTCATACGGATATAGAGGAATTAGCTAAGCAAACCAAAGGATCAAAGGTGACGCTTTCTACCAGTAGGCTTACAAAAGAACAAACTAGCATAGGAACTTATTTTAATACAAACCATAACTCAAATTCAGGTGAGGGTAAGTCAGCTCATAGTCAAGGCTGCAGATTTTGTGGAGAGGATCATAAGGATACTAGGTGCACAAAGTATATAGATGCTAGTGCTCGACAACTGCGGATAAAGGAACCGAGGCTGTGTGAAGTGCTTCGGAAATAGTCATACTAAGTCACGCACCACAAAGCTAAATACTTGTATGAAGTGTCATAAAGGTCTTCACAACGTAGCACTTTTGTAGAATTCCTACACCAGATCTAGGTAGTGAATCGGACATACTCTTTCCTCCTCTAAACCTCACCTTCTCTTCTTAACAGAGATTCAGCTGTCTGAGGCAACTGACAGCAAACTCTTTTCTGTATCCTCCTACTTTCCCTATACTCATTTCAAAGCCAAAGGTGACTGTTGTGTATATGTACGCAACGACCTATCTTGCTCTCGTGTTCCTGAACTTGATTCTTCTGAATTCTCTGCTCTCTGGCTTCGGCTCTCCTGTCATTTTCTGACTAAATATATCTGCGCTGTTTACTTATTTCCTAATTCTATTGACTATCAAGAATTCCTCGACTACCTTACTTCTATGATGAAACACATTCTACCCATCTCTCCTTTCTCTGATATCTCCATTCTAGGAGATTTCAATGTTCACCACCACCTTTGGTTCTCCTCTCCTTTCACTGATCCACCTCGTGAACAAGCCTACACCTTTTCTATCTTTAATGACCTAGAGCAGCTTGTACAGCACCCTACCAGTATCCCTGACCGCCTTGGAGAGAGCCCCAACATAATTGACCTCTTCCTTACAACTAATCCTTCTGCTTACACTCTTAATCTTTTCTCTTCGTTGGGCTCCTCCGATCATAACCTTATTACCTTAACCTGTCCTATCACTCTGGTACGGGCTGTGGATCCACCAAAGAAACGTTGTCTGTGGCACTTTGGAACTGCGGATTGGGAGGCCCTCAGGTAGTACTTCCTTGATTTTCCCTGGAATAATTATTGCTTCCATGGCCGGGAGCCATCTGAGTGTGTAGCACCCTTCTAGCAACTAACCCTCATCCTTTTGTGTTCAGCTCTCTAATGCAAGTGTTAACCGTTACTCACGGGAGATCCTTCATTTATGCAACAGGTCAACTCCGGAACTGTCTCCCTCTGTCTGTATTCCCTACTTCCTATGATCTCCAGTCTATCAAACGCAGTGTGTCCAGGCATCTTCAAAATGAACGGATCTTGAATTTGGCTCTCCTTTGTATTGTTTTGTTTTTTCTTGGAAGGAACTGTACTGCGGGCTCAGCCTTTGGTTCCTTCTTCCTTGCATTAAAAAAAATAAAAAATAAAACTTAAGACTAAAGATAACACTAGACAGAATGATAATGTAGGACACATCAGTGTGGTAACTGGTGTTTTCTCAGCTCGGGCTTATGGAGATGCTTTACCCACTGGTGTAGGAGAGATAGTTCGGGGTAAAAGGATGGAGAAATTGGGATTTTTTTCACACTCGAGCTTAGCGATTCTTCATTCTGAACATTGTCAGTCAGCGCATGTATTTACCAGTCAAAGCCACAGTTCCACTTAAACATTATTTTTATTTTATTTACAGACGTGGTTCTTCACTGACGTAGAGGATGAAGAGTACAACAGGAAGACAGGTGAGAGAGAGAGAGAGAGAGAGAGAGAGAGAGAGAGAGAGAGAGAGAGACTTAGAGAGAGAGAGAGAGAGAGAGAGAGAGATTTATTCGTCAGCCAGTGTTTAATGAATAGCAGTTGGTACATCCAGTAATCAAAATGAAGACCCACAGGAAGAGAATAACTGCTGTAGTGGTTGATGAACTCCCTAGGGAAATACATACAGTAGGTCTTGGAGAAACAGATCAGAAGCTTACAAAAATTGGAGTAACATTAGCTGATTCCGAGGTAGCCGATGATAGAATAGATCCAGTAATTGGGGCAGATCATCATTATGACTTCACATCAAGACACACTATTGTGGGAGAAGGAGTGAATCTCTTAGTCTCTTGCTGGTCGCCTGCTGACAAGCAGTCTGCCAGATGTACATATCCCAGTACAGGAACCTTCTGCCACAGCTTTAGTAGTATCAAAACATGTGATGGTAATGAAGATCACAGAACAAATTGATCCACTATCTGAAACTCAGGATTATTTAGTGAAGGGGTTCATGTACATAAAATTTAGGATTTGGAAGTTATTTGCACTGGCAATGGCAACCCTCCACCTGATGACGTGAAATCCTATGAGGAATACCTACGTACAGCTGAGCATCATGAAGGTCAATACTGGGTATAACTGCCATGGAGGATCGAAAAACCAGAACTCCTTAACAATTACCGGAATGCTTTAGGCCAGATGCATTCCTTAGTAAGTGAATTGAAACAGTCAGATTGATACAAGATAATCAAGGAACAATTGTAATGCCGTAATTTTAAGGGTAATTAAGTTAGTATAAGTTAGTGTAAGGGCAATCTAAGTTAGAATAAGTGTAACAATTGTAACCTTGAACCCGAGATATTATTTTCTCTAAGCAGTGGTTTGGTCAACCGTTAAATTCCATATTCAGATTAAATCTCTATCACTGTTCATACTGTGAGCGAAACACTATTATTAGTGGAACTTAATCGAGCAACTATGTGAATACGATTGACTTTATACACATGAATCAGTCGCTTTCCCAGTCGGTCCGTATGACAACAAAACTTTAGCAAGAGTTAACAGTCGCGAAACTTTGTCTTCGTACTTTGAATCTGAAATTTGTAAGTCATTAATAATGATATCTCCCTTTTATACTATGTAGTAGTAAACTAATGCTTATCTAAATTCTGGTTGTTGATAATCGTCATTAGTAATCGCGAAACATGTAGTTTAGGCCTTGACTCGCAAAGTCACGTAACACAGCAACTGCGACACATGGACACAAGTTGTTCAAATACTCATTCGTTTGGATTTCAGGATAATTATAAACCCCGTACACTTGTCACAAAATTTTAAGCGTCGTAAGTCAATCCATGTAGTTCGAGTGTAAACAGATTTTTCATATCCCTTGGTAGTAGGTGTAAAGACTCTAATGTTGCCGAGTGATCAGTCGAAGTTGTAGTCAGTCACCAGGATTAGAACAACCAAGGCTATACAAGATTGCAAGTCGTACACAGAGGGGTCACTTTCCCGTCGCCCTCCTGTTCGCAAGTGAGTGTCCGCGTGCTCAATATCCCCCCCCCCTTCCCTTTGTCCCTATAATGTAAATCTTCTCATATATTAATAGGTTGACTTGTTAATGTTCCCTCCCCCCCCCTTAATTTCTCTCCTTTTCTTGTCACTTTTCCCTAACCCTCCTATTCACCGGTTGTCGCCACCACTTCATTTCGTCTGCCCGCACAAATGTTGAAGCCGTCTAGCTCACGTTGACTGCCTAAATGCCCGCTACACTAAAATTCCCTTCCCCCTTTTCTGATTCTCGTAACCCAAACGTGAATTAGCAGGTTCACTGAAATTACTTTATCTTATTATATATATCTTGTGAATATTGGAAACGAATAATAAACCTGCGTGTGTCTAGTCCTAGGAAGCTGTTGAAAATTTTATTCCATATTTTAAGTGTCGATCCGTTTACATAGTTCCCCTCTTAGTAGTGTATTAGTTTTGAGTGTGAGCACCGAGATAAATTGAGAAAAAAGAAAATTCGGTCCCAAAGGTATACTCTAGAGTGGTATTATCCCAAGGTCATTTCCCAGTGAGCCCACTCAAGGCCATGGGATTGCTGGGTCCATGTTGAAAGTATTATCTTGAATATTAATCTAATATGTGAGAACTCATGTCTCTGGAAGTGAGAAATCAAGCGTGTTAGTGATATCTGAAGTGCTGATTCTGTAGAAAAGATTACTGAATTCATGAATGATGATATTGATTGGAGTATCCATATAATTGTGACTATACTAGTGAGTGATAATAATCATCCCAAGTATCATACAAAATTGTGAAGGACGCTCCATCAGTGTGTAAAAATATCAATCTAATAATTTATGTAATTGTGAAGGACACTTATTTAGTGTATGATAATGCTTTTCTGTGATTAGTCGGCTCAACTGTATATTGGTGTACGAGAACATTTTTAATACTTGCCCCATTGGGAAATTTGATGCTCATATTTACCTACTTCTTTTTGAATTATTAATGCTGACTATGCTTAGTCTGACTAGAATTATCCTCAGTGCAAAGTGTAATTTATTTCCTCAGTTCCTAGTAATTCTTAAAATGTAAAGTACATTTTTTTTTATTCTAATTTTTTTTGCCTGTCTCTTTTGTGTGTGTGTGTGTGTGTGTGTGTGTGTGTGTGTATTTAGTATTAGTAAATATTAGGTTAAGTTTTCATTGAGTTTAAGTCTTATCACCCCCCATAAAGAGAATTCATCGTGAGGTTGAGTGGCCTGCAAGGTGTACTTATATCTTATTACTCACGCGCTCTTTAATAAGAACACGCTACCCTAGTGCTCGTATCCTCAAAACACCAGTAGTCTTCATCATTTTTCCTGGTGGAAAAAATTCCCAGCATTACGCTGGGTGGTGGCAGCGTACTCTCTAAAACTGATTCTTTTGGTAAGTCAAAATTGAGAACTCTACACTAGTCAAAAATTCGAGCATTACCCTGGTGGCTAAAACGGTGGGATCGTTAACTTCTCATCGCCATTTCACAGAGACCTAAAAATCCGACATTACACAATTGTCCTTAAATTTTTACTGAGAAGGTACCAAATGCTCATCTGAGTAATAAGTCACACTATCTCCCTCACCAAGAACTTGCCAAGGATTCTCAAACTACACCTTTGAGAATTGTGTTTAACTGTAGTTCAGTGATGAATCTAGGATCATCCTCGCTGAATGAGTGTCTCTTGAAAGGACCAACTCTTACTGATTAGGAGAGATACTGTTAAAGTTTAGGACAGGGAAGTACGGCTATAGTGCCAACATATCCAAAGCATTTTTATGGGTAGGACTGCAGGAGAGCGACCTGAAAACATGTGATCCAAACGGCAGAGTAATAACCTACAAATTCAAGTCTGTCCTGTTTGGTGCTGCTAGCTTCTTTCCTTTTACAAGCGACCCTTGACTATCATCTTACAAATCCAAATAATCCTCTCAAAGACACTATTGCTTCCAGTTTTTATGTTGACAACATTCAGAGGATGACATCAAGTGAAAAACGACTTATTCAAGTACACAAGGAAGCTAAAGAAGAACCACATTTAGCAAATATGCCCCTCTGGCGATGGATGACTAATGATAAATCCTTGAAAGATATTATACACGAGGATTTCAAAGATTACAAAGTTCCTTAAGTATCATCTATCCTCAGATTAGAATGGAGCATCACCAGCGACACTCTGGGGCTAAAATGGATAAGGAGCGATGGTACACATGTATTAATAAAGGGGTCATTACTTGCTCATGCAAATAAAGTGTTTGATTCACTCAGGTTCTTCTTTCCGGTCACTATTAAGAGTAAAGTCTTGATTCAACAGACTTGGAAACTGAACATTGACAGGGATGAGGGACTGTCCCAGCATATACGTAATCAGCGGAGAGCACTTGAACATGATCTGTTACAACTGCACTCCGTATCTTTACCCAAATCTGTTTTACACAATGATGAGTGTACTTTACATATTTTGAGACGCTTCTACCAGTGCATATGGAGCTGTTGCATATATTGTAAGTGAAACCCAATCCGCACTAATAACCAGCAAAGCAATGGTAGTTCCTATGAAGAATAGAACAGTTCCCCAGCTTGAATTAACTGCTTTAGTAGTTGGAACTAAATTGGGACAGTACATAAATCAAACACTTAGTCGCCTGAAGATTCAGTGTCTGGTCAGACAATGAAGCAGCTTTACAGTGGGTAAAACACAAGAATTCAAAGACTGCCTACACACAAAATCGTATGGCTAAAATATGTGAACAAACTGATTTCATATTTCTACACATAACCTCAAAATCCAATCCAGCAGATTTATTAAGTATGGACGTGTCTCAATCTCAACTGAAGACAAATTCGTTATGTTTTAAGGGACCAGATTGATTAATAGAAAAATCCCTCTGGCCAGAACAGAAGCCCTTTTTAGTCTCAACTGCTTCAGTTGAAAATGAGGCTAGTAATACTTCACAGATCACAAAATATCCACTTGATCCCAGTAAATATAATTCACTGAAGAAGCTAATGAATGTCACTCACTTTGTATGTAAATTCTTGAACACAGTTTTTTCAGAAAAAGGGCTGGACAAGAGGACTGGCCTTTACAAGTGCAAAAGAACACAGGATTAAGCAGGCACAAAGGGAAACATTTTCCAGAGCTGGAGATTCTATATTATTTTATTTTCCCTCAAGATCTCAAGAAGAACAGATTGACTGATAACTTAAGACTGTACGTAGATCACAAAGGGATAATTAGATGTAGGGGAAGACTTCATAATTCTATGCTGTCATATGCAGCAAAACATCCAGTAGTGTTGTCAAAGTCGAGTGGACTTAAAACCGCTACTTTCAAGCTGGTGCAGCCAATACACTATCACACATCTGTCAGCGTTACTGGCTACCACAAGGTAGACAGTCAGTAAAATCTTGTATCAGAAGATGTGTTATATGTAGGAGGTATTATGCATTTCCTATTAAATATCCCAGGCCGCTACATCTTCCAGCTGAGTGAGTTCGAGACAAAGCCCTTTGAAGTAGTTGGTATAGACAACACTGGCGCAATGACGTTTACTCATTCTAGGGAAGGTAGTATAGTGGATCCTGTTAAAGCTTACATCTGTCACAGTTGAAGGGTTAAGACCTGACACTTCTCCTTTCCTCCGAATCATCACCACTTAGATTTTGGACCTTCCTCTGTTTCATTCCTTCCTGTTGGTTGTCACATTTCAGTGTCTGCCTGGCTACTTCGTAACAATTACTCCTTCTCCTAAAATGCTCATCCTCGCCTAGATATCTAATCCTTCATCAAGCCCCTCCTCCCTGCCCATTTGGTGTCATGCTCCATAACATTCTTGGCGCTTTCCTTGGTTAGACGATTAAACTCAGGGAGCGAGTGACCTGATTCCCGATAAAGTAATTCTGTTAAGTTGACCCGGTAGGAAGCGCAATCAACAGATCTTGTTTGCCTGCTTAATTTCCAATGAAGTAATGAGGGTCTGAATGAACGTGAGGTGATGGCACTGGGATGGAGACTTAGTAGGAGGAAATGGATATCGAAAGTGAGAGGGACAACTTACAAATGAGTTTCATATCCCTTTCATATGTGTCCGAGTACGAATCAGTTACGTAGTCCCTTCATATGTGTCCTAATACGAATCAGCTTCATAGGCCCTTCGTAGTCGTGTTCTAATACGATTCTGTTTTATAGCTCCGTTGTGTATGTCCTAATAAGAATCAGTTACATACTCCCTTCACATGTGTCCTAATACGAATCAGTTTCAAAGCTCCATCGTGTGTGCCCTAGTACCAATCAACCTCAAAGCCTCTTCTTATGTGTTATAGCACGAATCATTTTTATAGCTCCTTTGCCTATCCTAGCACGAAACAGCTAAATTACCCTTTCGTAAGTCATAATACCAGTCAGTTATATAACTCCTTATGTCCTAATAATTTTCATGGCCCCTTCGTATGTGTCCAGACCATATTGCCCCACCAAAGTTTGCATAGATGTGGACCAACGGGATTAGTTTCACAGTCGTCATTTTGCTGGTTTATGAATTAGTTTATCTATCCTAGTTCCAGTCATATGTTTACCAATAACGACACGGAAAGATGTGAAATACAAACTTGATGAGAGAGCAGTTATTTGAGCTGGTTTACTGTCGCCTCATAGAAAACTGCTACCTCTTCATATCGAATGTCGAGCTGGTACAGATAGGCAATTTAATGTTTTGCTGGCAATGATGGAATGTTAAAGAAATGGTGTGTGTATGGAGTATTACATCATTCTGCCACTGAATAGTAGGAAATCAGCTAAAATGGGATGCACATCTCTGTCAGGTACAATCAAACGGACTACGGTATAGTACGGGCGGGAAAAACAGCAACAACTGTGAATATGGCCCTATAGTAGGTGGAGATCGAAGGTAAAGCAGTCTTGCGAATGGAATACTTACATTAAAAGCTTAACATTAATTACTTGACTGTGCATTGCTGTTGTTAGTTTGTACCTCCAGAAATTCTTTTTTTTTTTTATGTGTCCGACTTTGGGCATAGGCTTCACAGCCTGCTATCAAGACCCAGCAGTCCTCCTACATACCAACACCTCTACATGTCACCACTTTGTTCTTGTTGCCCCAGGTTCATCTGATACGTGAACCCGGCAGGTTAAAGTTGCTCTTCTCCAGTCAGTCCACCATCCTCCTGCTATGGAATAGGAAAGTGGTTCAGGGATGCTTGTATGGCTGTAGAGCCACCTGGTTATATCGGTGTCACCACGGGAAGGCGTCCCTCTGCAGCACCTTGACTGTATTACGGTTTGATTAAATAATAGTACTTTTGACAGCTTTAAATCAGCCAGTACGTTGATACACTTTCATTCTACTCTAATACTGGAGGAATTAATGTATGCTGTATGTAACCTATCTAAATGCAAAGGTCTCTCGCAGGCTGAGTAAAGGTACCTGCATATGGAGAGAATGGAACATAAAAGACGCCTCAGAGTGAACATGGAGCAAATTCAAGTAAAGAGCAAACTAGAAACGAAATATAACTTTGCTTTTTAAGACATTTGGAGCAACTAAGAAAAATACGCATGATCTATCTGCAGCACTCCATTTTCATTCCACCTGGCCATTTCTCCCTTACTCCTGGGACGGCTTGATCTGTCATCACTGTCTATCCAACATCATTTACTAATTTTCCCAATCTCTGCGTCATTCCAACACCCCCACTGTCACACTAACGCATAAATTTCAAGTAGGGCTTTATGGTTATTTACAGAAAATGTGTGTGTGTGTGTTTGTGTGTGTGTGTGTGTTTGTTTGTGTGTGTGTGTGTG